>JAQIXQ010000114.1:0-58905 GCA_034700485.1 Pseudosinella alba
TTTATTACACAAGCATTAGCTATATCATTCTTACATAATCTCATAATACGGGGTCAAAGGTGCAGTGGCAGTTTACTTGACCATCGGGCCACACCAATGTTTGGTCAATGCACCAAATGTATTCCTCTTCCGTTTCTCCTTTCCAAGCGTAAACGGGTACGCCAGTTGCAGCGATAGCAGCAGCAGCGTGATCTTGAGTGCTGAAGATATTGCAACTGCTCCATTGGACCTAAATCAATTAATAAATATAAAATCATGTTAATAAGTTACCCTATAAGTTACCGAGAAGTTTAAAGGAAAATTACAAACAGTAAACAAGCTTACGGTGGCGCCCAATTCAGTTAGAGTCTCGATAAGAACAGCAGTTTGGATTGTCATATGGAGGCAACCTGCAATGCGTGCTCCTTTCAGAGGCTTGGTGGGCCCGTATTTCTTCCTAAGAGCCATTAGGCCCGGCATTTCCTTCTCGGCTAACATGATTTCTTTCCTTCCCCATTCTGCCAACTTGATGTCGGCTAAAATAAAATATAAAATAAAAATTCCCATTATAATACATAAATATACACGGCATTGGTTAGCATGTAATGGGAATTAAAGAAATTACATTATTATAAACATGGTTCTTGTTCTTCTCAAAGTATTAAAAAAATCATAAATTAGTCATGCGATAGCAAGTAATGATTCTATTCTAGTGACGCTGTGTGCACCTAAACCTAGTACCCACACAAAAATATCTTTGACTTAAGACATCTGCCTGTTACTTCATAATATGAATACTTCATAGCTTGTCATCATAAAAACCTGGGGAAATCTTCCGCGTGTGAAAAAACCTGTTTGTCTTTCCGCTGAAGTGGTGAAGTTGAAGGTCACGGGATAGTAAGAGGAAGTTTCCTTCCACGTTTGATTACGAAATTCATACTTTGGTCTCATTGGCTGTTTTAATGCAATGTAAGCTTACATATTCAGCATTCATCCCTTTCGATAAGCGTCGATAAGCAGAGTCTACCACCTACCGTCTACAACTTGATTAGGTAATTGTATTTTATGTCCCTATATTGGCCGACTTAACTTTAAAGAAGCATGGAAAGTTTATGGCGCCCTCGGTGCCCTGTCTACAATTGGCTACCTAACTGTTTATCTACTGACTGTCGTCAGTAGATCGAACATCGAACTGAACCTTTAGCTAATTACAAATTACTAACTACATATACCCTACCCGAACGATTTCCATGTTTCCTTTAGTTTCTAGGTCTAAATTAATTTTGAAATTTGAAAACGTGGCCAACTTACCCACTTTGTATCCTACGGTTCTTTTTGCTTATTATGATAATGCAGCAGAATACATAATACATTTTAAATGTTAACAGCAATTTTTACCTTCTACCTACTTTTTATAAGAATCCCTCCCCCGATTGTCATATTTATATTTATTTTAGTTTTTTTTTAACTCACCGACTTTGTTTGGAGGCTTGGTAGTACTGGCCATCTTAAGAACCCTTAGTTTTCGATGAGAATCTTCAAGTGATGATAAGCTGCTGGCTCAAAGGCTGCGTGCGTCTGCGTCCACTAACTGACGGAATGCTGGTATGGTATGGTTGATGATGACGTGGTAAAGATTACCTGCAAAAATTTTATGTAGAGAAAACATTCACATTATTAATTTCAACATTATTCCATAAACGTGATATGATTATGAAGAGTTATGATGAATCATGAAATACAATAAAAATAAAAGTATATAAACCCCTCTTGTTTAACTACCAAAGTATGCTAAATGTCGGCTGCGATTGATTTTGAAGGTCAAACCCAGTACTACATAATACCGTTTGCAAAATCAATGACAAATAGACATAAATGCAAAACTGGCTGGGGACTGTTAAATTGTAAATACAAAATATGTACTAGATACATTAAATACAGACCACCTGCCAGATTTAGTACTTTTTTTTTAAAAATTGTGTCAATAATGGAACTGACATGCATGTCATAACTGACAACTGAGGAGAGGAACTAAGCTATAATACAATACTCGTATAATCCAATAATTAATATTAAAACAGCTGCAACAAGACAATTAAATATTTAAAACCCCAGCCAGTTATGATAACTTCAACTTCTCATTCTCGCACAACATTGTAACAGGACTTCGATAAGCCCTCCTGTTAAAATAATAATTTTTAAATTTTAAATGCACCTACGTAAAATTAACTGACAACTGTAAATGCACCTCCTGAGGAAAAATCCACTTCAAAAAATTTAATTCCTGTCACTTTTCTAAAATGTTGAATGTCTACTAAATTATGTCGTAAATGTCACTGAAAAAAATATTTTCAAACTAATCCAACGCCATTTACCAACAGAAAGCTAAACGCTAACTGCTCACTATTAAAATTTAAATTAATTTAAAATGTAGAATTTTTTTACAATTAAAAAAAGTTGATGAAAAACTCTTACCTTGAATCTGACTCTTGCTCAGCGAACTGCCACGAGGAAAAAGAAGGGAGAGGAGTAGTCGACCAAGTGCTTTTATAAGCTTGAGCTAGAGAGCCCGGCTTTCCCGAATGGAATAGAACATTTTTTTGTGGATCTTCTTGAATGTTGCCAACACTCAAACAAGCTGAATGTCATTCTTTATCCTCCGTCCATGCGTGATATGATATGAATGTGGTATGAGATACGGGGCACCGTGAGACTTCTTCATATAGCTTCAGCCATGGGCACGCACTTCCCCTTCTCATTTTGGTCCTGTTGATCCATTCGGGAAATTCGGTTCTTCTTGACAAAATTGGAATGAGTCAAATTTCTCAAGTCAAGTTCAAGATTCAATTTCCAACAAAAAAAAAGTTTTGGATTTTTCTCCAGAAGAAAACTCACATGAATTGGATTGTAAATTGTAATTTTAATTATGAATTGACAATTGACAACTTGTCAGTGAGTGAGGTTTAACGTGGTTGTGATCGTTTGTACATTGTTAAGTAATCTAGTTAGTTTAGTGAAGTGAGATTTTTAATTAAATTAGTTAAGTTGAAGATAATTGGGTGTGGAGGATAATTATTATGGAGGAACAGCCTAAGGAGTTCTTGGCAGTGACGGTGAGCAGTAACCTCAGCTCCTTGGAGAGTGAGCGGCGCTTCCCCTCCGATGTCACTGTGGCTAATTTAAAGGTATAGTTAATTAATTAAGCATAATATAATGGAAATGACAAGTGGTACTTTAATTAAGGTTGATGATTGATCTTTGTTTGGTTTGACATTCGATGTTTGACTTTTTCAGGGGAAGTTGGAGTTGCTGACGGGTGGCTCCATGAACACCATGAAGCTGGAGTTACGGGACAAGGATGGCCAGCTCATTTACGAATTAACTGATGACAACCTCACCCTGGCCCAGCTCCAGGTCAAGAGCGGAATGAGGATCCACGTGATAGACTCAAATTCCAACCTTTTTGATGAAGACACCCCGGACGTTGCATACAAGTATGATGAGGAGGACTATGAGCAGCGAGAGGGTATAAAATAAGCTCAATTAACTAATTTTAATTATTATATGACGACTAGAGATTGGGTGTAGCGAGATTATGATTTTGATTGTTTGATATTTTTAGAGTCCATGAAAGTCTTCCTAATGAAGAACAAGTTGGGGAAGTATGACGAGGAGAAAGCCAAGAAAAAAGTGGAAGAGGAGGAGAAGGAAACAAAGCTGTCGGAAACAATCACCGCGGGCGAAAGGTGTGAGGTCGCAGTTCCCGGGAACCCCATCCGCCGCGGTGCAGTTAGATTCGTCGGAAAGGTTCATTTTAAGGAGGGGATCTGGGTGGGGATTGAGTATGATGAGCCTCTGGGGAAAAATGATGGCTCGGTGGGAGGGAAACGCTATTTCGCATGCAAAGCAAAATATGGTGGCTTCGTTAGGCCTAGTAATGTCACGGTTGGGGACTTTCCGGAGATTGACGAACTGGATGAAATTTAATTTAGCAAAATAGTTAGCTAAATTGGCATTGCATTTATATTTTCCTATATTGTAAATTGTACAAAGATTAGGATGCATTTATTAACAACAGATTGTTTATATATCTCGAATAGGTAACTTTATCCAGTATTTTATCTCACTCATTATCGCACTAGGTTTTATGCATCATTTTTTTGTGTGGCTAATCGATCATTTCATAAACTAAACATGTAATAGGGTGTACATAAAGAACTGATATGTTTTAAAACTTTTTAAATAAAACTAATCGCATTTCCTTTTAAATCCGACCGTTTTAGTTATTGTTCATCTGTTTAAAATTTTGATTATTGCTATTATTTCATTATTTCAGAACCGTTTTTGTGATATCGACATGCATTATTATATTATTAGTCATTTTTATGCTAGTTTTTATGATGACCTACCGTTTATTTGCTGTAATAATACATAATGCCATGTGCCACACGTACACCAGGTTGGGCATTTTATGTCCCATGCTTCTGTGCTCGGTAAAAATAGGTTGCCGGGCAACGGGGCAACAACATTGCGTCAAGTGGCGAAAGCCAAGCCACCCTAAGCCCCAGACCATGTAGGGTAGGCAAGTGTCACCCGCCACCATCACCGTCCAATGGAGAAAACTCCGCTCTTTTGGGTGCTCTGCTAAAATTGTTAGAATAGAAAAAAAACGTAATAATCTTTACAGGTAAAAATGGGAACAATGTACACCTGTCCATACTCCATGTAGTAGTCCATGAAAAAACTGACTTGGCACTCTTGGCAGTACTTGCCAACATCGCATCGTCTTACAAAAAGTTGATCAAATATTGAGAGGTGACTTCATATAATATTTTCTGACAAACCTTCGAACAAAACTTTATTGTAAGTTATTACAAGTGGAAGGAAAAAACACGTCAGGGACTCGACTGAGACTCGACTCACTTTCTTCATATTACATTTGTGTGAAACCCCTGGACCTATTATTAAACGTAACCCTACAACATAATCCATACATAACACTTTCTCCGGAGGACATTCCACTTCTTCGCGTACTACTTCCGTATTTTCACCCAAAAGTAAACAATATATTTTTGAAGCAGTTCCTGCGTCTTTAGCTGTCTTCAAATTCAACACGATGTTGCTTATCTTCAGCTAAAAACTTGCAATAAAATCCCTTATCTTAGGAAGTCTACATTGATGAATGGCTTTGACAGCTACAAAATTTGACGTTTTCATAACAGCTTTGTGCCAGCATTGCGATGCGATGTAACTATTTCGCCAAGATGGTGAGTTGAGTGCAAATACCCGTGTCGAACGCCAGTTTTATTCCTGCAACTTTTAGAATGCAGAGTGACTTTTTAATTTTAAGAACTGTGCGGTGGTGTTTGGTTAAAAACATATTTAAAAACTTTTAAAATGTATTGGGATTACGATGACTTTTGCTAAATAGCTATAGCAGACCTATTAGATAACTACCTATCTGAGCTATGAAATTTGTTCAACTTGGTTTGGTTGGACTGAATGACTATCGTATCATCATGAAAAATAAGGTAAAGATTAACAAAGCTTTTCTATTCGAACATTTAATCTTCTAAAAAAATCATGCACATGAAGATTGAAGATTCCTTCATCTTATAATTCATCCATAGTTTTCTTTTGCTGGAATCTGAAAGTAGATCTAAAAGTTTATTTTGCACGAAGTATCCTGCTCAACGATAAATTGAAAATAGTCAGTGTCAGTACAATGTAGGCCAAGTAGCAATTCATGCTAATCTTTCTTAAGTCTAAGTGTGGGATATCAGATATCATTTTCATGTCTTACATTTAGAATTAGCTAAAAATTCTTATTCTGATGTCTGATCAATTGTGCATAATGGGAGTGCGCATTACATATATTTGTCGACCTATCTTCGTTGACTTACAAAAGCCCTTCTCGATTGATGATCGATTTCTCCTAATAAGTAGATTAGATCCATCCAAAATTGACAGTGGAAGCTCAAGGGAATTTTATGAGCCGACCCCAAAAAGCTCATTAATTTGCAAACATGGCACGAATTACGACATTGCATTTGTGGATAATTGAGTTGATGGGGGGATTGATCCAAAAATCAATTGAATTTTCGATCATGTTTTTCATGTAATAACGTAATCCACTCCCCGTCTTGGCGTGGCAGATGGCGTGAGAACATCCGAAGTTGATATGGGAAGGCAAAGACTAAAGAGGACAATATCGGTCAGGATGAGGAATGAAATGAGGATTATGTTGATGGTCACCTAGAACAAGGTAGGGGTAGAGTGAAAGGTGATCATAATCAAACGTCAGAATAACAAACTGTATTCATAAAACTGAAGCTTAATTAATCTAATTTCTTGCAGGAACGGAACAAGCATATTCCCCTCCTTCATGCATCCGGTGAATATGCAAAATAAAATAGAAATGATAATATGGCAGTTATATGACCTGTCTCCGTCTCTATCCACATTAACTAATCTTATTAGAATAGTTAAGTAACGCTGAGAATACAGGGTGTATCTACATACCTGGTTCGTTATGAAATGATAAGATTGTGCATGATTAAATTAACTTGACATTGTTGACAATGCAATAGATTTGACTCATGTTTTATACCTTAATCTTACCCCTTTTCATATAATTCAAAGGAAAAATATAAGATTCAAGATAAGCATTTGTTCTCTCTGGGGGCATAAAGCACAATTCAAATGGGAACAAAAAGACGGAAACGGTGATCGTTGATGTCAACAAGGGCCTTGCATAATAGTTAGGTAGATTTCTACTACAACACAAGTTAAGTGGAATACCATATTTAAATGCAGATTTGGTGTTAGCATATTAATATATCTGGTTGGGGTTGCAAATGTTGGAATGAAGAAATGGCAAGAAAATAGGAACGATAATTGTAGGAAATGAGGGGGAAATTATCTAAACAGAGATATGATTTTAAAAAAGGTGAATAGGTAATAGGTAACAGATAAATAGGTAGGAGTTTTCTAAATAGGCACCTACATTTTTTTACTATTTAACATAAGTAAAGTACATTTTCCATGAAAGAAATGATAAAAAAATAGCTTGCTCTGACTATGACAGGTCAGAGTGGAACTTGGCAAGTCATGACTCGTGAATTCATGATGAAATATGAAATGCGAGCATATAGTGACTTATTTGATGACATGATATGATAATGTTATATGACTTATTTATGAGCAGATCCGTATGACATGAACTTGATACCATATTATTAAACTGATAATTAATTAATATAATATTCATATTATGTATTCATTGCTAGTATATGAAAGTTTTCTTGACAAATGAAGTGAAGTTTCATGTGACGAATGAGGATGCGAATTGCGAACGGATTGATTGTATTTAGGAAGTTCATTATGCATTCATTATTAAGCTTCATATACTTTTTAATTACAACACATTTTATGCTTTCCCTTTAAATCGAGTTACCTATTACCTAATCACTTTTAATCTGGTTTAAATAGCGTTATTCATCGAACATGTTGTACCTAGATGTATTGCCTTTTGCTGACGCTGAGTCAGCGTCGCTAACTATGAGAATCTCATTATGCCCCTTCAAAAGTGTTTTCCGTAACTTCAGAAAATTGAATCTCTCCTTAGTTGTCAATTTGTAAATTGCAATTTAACCGGATGCTCCCATTCTTCCAGCTTCTGCCATTTCCTGTTTACTCCTTCCACTGATGACAATTAGACCAAGCCGAAAAATGTTTAGCCAATTATATTATGAGAAAAATGGCTTTCTACCTTCTACTTGGAAAAAGTACAATCTAGTTATACAGCTCCATTTTTACAGAAACTGTTGATAAATGATAAGAATAAGAAAGGAGCTCACACAAACCGAAGTGCGAGAGGTGATGAGCTGTTCGGATTTTACCACAGAATTCTTAGAATCTGTCCAGATATCTACATGAAATCTCGACATGAAATCTCAAACTATATTTTTCTCTTGGCTTTCCTTTCAACTGCTCAAAGTAAAGTGATAAAAAATATTATGCAATTTACAACATTACAGCAATATGCGAAGCGAAACCGGAATTGAAGCTGCTTTAGGTAGTTTTTCATGATCATGATATGAAATAATACATATATAACAATGGATAGTGCTACAATACTGCAAATGATGACGAATTCCCCGACTACTCCGCTCCACTTTAAAAAATGTATTTAAAAAAATTCCCACAGCTCCCATCATTTTTTAGAGTCAGACCGGAAGATCCAGTCATTTCCATGCTTCAGGTAGCATAATCAAACATGCGATGCGATAACTTCAAAACTTTTCTCCCTGACCCTTTCGTTGTAGTTTCTCAGCTTACTTCATTTACTCTACTTCACCCAAACCAGTTAGAATACTTTTTATATCTTATGGGAAAAGTAGCAAGTTTAATATTGACCATATTCTCTAATATCATTATCCTTAAATCCTACTTACTGGATATTAGTGCTTATTTTTACTACTTATAGACAGTTACGTAGTATAAAAATGTCAGATTCAGTTCATTACATAACGATAGACCCAAACAAAACAATAACGAATTAGCATGCAACAGAATTACATAAACTGATTGTGTGGGAAAAAGCGACCGAAAATTGCAGAGAAATGACAACATAGTCTCGGAAGGAAAGTCGGAAGTGGGGACGGAAGTGGACTAGGTAACATTTGCAAAGTGAGTTTCGATGAGATTCAATCACCTTTTCTATATAGTGCCCGTGGCATCTTACATAATTAATCCATGGCAGAAAAGAGCTTGGGTTTGGCTTGGAATTTGAAACTTCCTTTTGCCAATTACCGTATCATATTCAATTCAGTTCAATTTCTTTGCAGAAAAGGTGTTATATTTCTTGACTCGCGTCGTCTCATTTTTTAGACTTGTTTTGCTAACATAGTAAAATGTTCTGGGAACAAGCAAGTAAACACTTTTTACAAGCCATTATTGCGTGACTTTTATAGCTCATTCAACCATGTACCTAATACGCATCGCATTCTATTTCTATTTTTACGATAATTCCTTTTGTACTGCCGTGTTTGATATTGTGTCATATAAGTTAAATGTTACTAACGATGAACGATAAGATAACGACAGTTTCCTCGTCTTTGTATAGCTTTGTTGTATGCATTGTCTCGTTTCTCGTTTTAGTTCAGGATTGAGATTTCACCTCTGCAGACTTAGAAATGCATACCTACAACTCTGTATCTGGCACTCTTGTTGAGAGAGAATTATGTGTAAACTTCATATATGACAGTTAAAGTTAAATACTACGCATGCGTATTCGTAGCAGTCAGTAAAAGTGTGACAATCGGATTTGACCTTGTTTTCTGGTCTTTGAGCTCTCTCCATAGTTGAGTAGATTGCGTCAGCGTCACTCACCAGCCATCATGTCTTCATGTATTGTTAAAAAAATTATCTTGTGACAGTTTCCATAAACGAAATTCCTCATGCTATGGAAGTAGTTTAATTTAATGGAACTACATGTTTGCTAATAATCCATTATGTTTATTCTCATATTCCAGACTTAAATGAGAGCAGAACCACCAGTAAACCAGGTAGCACTGCGAGGATGAAAGGTCAAATGAAATCGTACCTGTCTGCTGCCTGCTCCTTCCAGAACAATCTCATCGAGGTCGACCCACAGCACCGGAAATGGCGAAGGATTCATGGTCTAGAGTTGCCCCTCCACCCCCAGCAAATTTTCTCCTGGATTATTATGCTAATTGTTGTTGTTGTAACATATTTGGTGATGATCCCGGATCTGCCTGGAGCATGTTTCCTGGCCTTCATTGTGTTCACCACGTTGCTCTACGTGTTCCTCCTCGTTCTTTACTTCGCAGCGACAGTTGTCGACCCAGCCCATGCCGCGGTGAGGGAAATGAAGACGAAAAATCCGATCCCCGAATTTGACAGGGAGAAGCATTTGCACGTGATTGAGAATGGAAGGTGTCACCTATGCAATATTACTGTAACGAGTCAGAGAACAAAGCATTGTGGAATTTGCAACAAGTGCGTGGATGGATTTGATCATCGTAAGGCAATCATAATATTTTAATTGCTGTAAAATTATATGTGCCTTTATAAATGCAACGAAATTAAAATAATCATTTCTTTTAAAAATATTTTGTTTAGACTGCCGATGGCTGAATCAATGCATCGGGAAGCGAAATTACATTTTATTTCTGGGGACAGTCGTCCTCAGCACAATAGCGAGTTTCTTCCTAATTGGGTGCAGCGTATACCTACTTGTTTGCATGTGGACGCCTCAAGTCTATTACGAAATACAGAGCTCTAACAGCAGCACTACCGGCACCCCACTCATGACAACTATTTTAACGACATCGGTACCCATGCTAATGCCTGACCTAAATTTAAGCTCCACCGATACCTTTCAGTCAATAAGAATCCTTCCTAACACAACGACAGTTGCATCCACAACAGGAGATCCTCCCCTGGAGGAAGCAGCCATTTACTTCGACTCTCCAACACCCTCCTCCTCATTAATCAAGGATGATGGAAGCAACAGCGATGAAGTCACGACTTCTTTCCCGGAAGATACAACATTGATTGATGAGGAAATATCTTCAGAGACCACCATCACCCCACTACCTCAACAGCGTCCCCGAGATAGGTCTTTCAGCAGGGAGGTGACTTCACTTGTCCCAGTACCATTACGACCACAATCCCTTTCCCTGGAAAAGGACACTTATTCCCACCCTGGGAATGAAAGTAACTCTACAGATAAGGATGCACCTTGGACCAACGGTAGCAATGATACCAT
This sequence comes from Pseudosinella alba, assembly GCA_034700485.1. NCBI lineage: Eukaryota > Metazoa > Arthropoda > Collembola > Entomobryomorpha > Entomobryidae > Pseudosinella > Pseudosinella alba. The sequence goes on from JAQIXQ010000114.1 coordinate 10,775, forward strand.
GGCCATTCAACTAAAACTTGGTTCGGGTGACAGGACTCGGTACCGCATCCCGAAAACGATTTTGTATGTCTTCATCATCGTAATTTGCGTAATTGCTGCCGGGATGCTGGTGCACCTGCTTGTGTTTCACATGTACATTTGTACAAAGGGACTGACCACGTATGAATACTTGAAGCCACCCGTACCCCAAGTCCCCCGTCTCGGTTCACCCCATTCCATAAAAGGGCAACAAAGCTTTGACTCGGGTACCGGCGATGGTGGTGGGGGTGAGCACGGGAATCGAGTAGGAACTTCTAGTAGTAGCCGTGCCAGTGTAAAGGTTAACGGGGATGTTAACAATGGAAAGTCTCATGGTCAAAAAGACGAGAAAGGAAGGAGCATGTCCATTGAAGAAGAGTCCGAAGCAATTTGGACCACAATGACAGAGATTGATCTCAACGCGCCCTCGGATTATATTGGGGGAGGGACACTGCCCAGGGACAACCCGGGATTTACCCTTAGGGGAGGAGTTTTATATCAACCCGAATCCTTAGATTTCCCCACAGACGAGAATGACATGGAGAGGATTAACAATGAGAAAAATAAGACATTAAATGCAATGGCGATGGCAAGTGATGGGGGCAACCTAGCGAAGAGTAAGAGTAAACATGGGAAATTGAAGGCTAAAAATGGGAATAAAAAGAAAGCAAAGTCGGCACTACCCTCAGGGGGCAATGCCAATGGGGTCGGGGAAGGTCAAGAGTCAGAGAAATCCTCAGGCTTATTCTCAAGAAAGTGGAGAAGCTGGTTTGGAACAGGGAATAGCAATAAGGTCAATCCCGGAGGGGATAACGGTGGGGATGGTCAAAACCCTTCCTGAATAAAATTAAACTGAGAGTTAAATAAATGGAGAGAAATCTTGTATTTTTAATTAGTGCTAGTGCTAATTTATTATACCATTTTCTAAAATTATATTCTTTAGTGAAGAATAACTTATTGAACAAGTATAATTAATTATGTAGTTTATATATTTTAATAATATTTTCAGTTCCTTTAGATTTCAAAATATTTTCCTTGTATATATTTTTAATCAACTAGATATACACACTTTCAAGTTCAACGTACATTATTACATACATATTTAAGTTAATTATTATTAACGCACTGATCAAAATTCAATAATTCCTTTCTTATTATTAATGTGATTTCGCATTTTTATTGTTTTGCTTGGATATGTACATTATGTAAGCATTTTAGCAACTCGGCATAATCATTGTATTGTAATTTATTATGTATAGACATTTAAGAACTTTCTTTCACAAACTTGGAATTTAATTGTTGTGCTCGTTAACCAGAGCCCGAAAACTAATACAGGGTCGATAACTATATACCGCCGTCCTTACGATGTACAACATCTTTAAATGTTTAATTATTCCAGTAAAATCAGGTTGTGACAATGCTAAATATACCTACTGGATATTTCATAATCATTTTGCTGATGTTAATTTTAATTAGTATAATGTATTATATTGGCAGAAGTTATAAGTATGATTATATGAAACCAGCAACTTTTTCATGTGGCCTTTTGTGATTTGGAATAACTTGGATTCAAAAGTTCTTACAGGATGAAATATCTTTCAAGCTGACAGTTTTACGCCAGAAGACAAAGAGGGAATCCGATCAATGTTACAAATGTACATTATATTTGTGTATGATACAAACTAAAAGAAACTTAAATGGAATTGAATAATAATGTAATTAGATAGATAGCTAGCTACGTACTCACATTAATTGGCACTTGAATTATAGAGCTCTTAAGCCATTTCAATGTGCCATAACTTAACTTTTTATATGTAATTGATTGAGTATTGAACTGAAATTAATTAATTAGCTAGGAAAAACAATTTGTATAATAGGTATATTTAGAAAAGTAGAGCCTATGCTTTGCTAGCATGCATTTTTACTGGAGGAAAATATCAACTTGTTTCTACTGTTTGGAATGAATTGAATTTTGAAAGCTATTAAAAATTACATTAAGTAGTCTGAAGTTCACTATGCTAGTCTGTTGAAGGTGAGTTGTAGCAATTACTGTAATTACTAAGATTAATAGTTAAATGGTTTACAATAGTTTAGTATCGACAAAAGTGTTATCATAGGCATATTCATGCATCATAGAACTGGTATGTTTGAAGAATAATTTTTAATCATAATCATAATTATTTTTACAATAATTCTCTAGATGAGTTAGGTTCCATTAGTACCTTGTCTAGCTACATATACATTGATACTGTAATTAAATGAATATACTTCTTTGAATGTTATGTATTTAAAGTACAGTGAAATTAATATGATGAGTCTCATTTGTCATTTCCGTTTTCTCTAACTGTCCTATAGCTTGAGTTGTTGAATTTATCATTGAAGATTGATTATGCTTACTAAATAATTATTCTTTTTTTTATTGTGATTCAGTGACTAATAAACTTGATATATCGTAATTATATTATACGAAAGTGTACTTAATTTAAAATCTTTTTTTAAAGTTTTACCTCCATCCATATTACTAAACACTTAGACATGCAGCATGATTAAGTCGGAAACTGCTTAAACTGTAGTGAACCAGGATTTACATGAGTAGCACACAAGCCTTAGGAATCCTCCCACGCACAGACCCTTTCTGAGCTATGAAGTACTCGGAGTCTTCTTGACACTCATGTACGGCAACAACCTGTGGATGCGCAAACATGAGTAACGAAATTATGAGATCCAATTTTCACACCCAATTTAAGGTTTGTTTTTAACCAACCTCATTAGCTAACACGCTAATTTCCTCCGGGGTCTTTGCAACGTAGTCGTACATGACCTTCGCTTTCAATTGCAAAGTTGTGGATTCAGTCCCAGCCATATCATCCTGAGAATCATCAATGCTGAAAGACTGGCTCAGGTTCACGCTGTGGAGGGGCATCCTAGTTTAGAAAAAAGTTTAATATCATCATTAGTTCATAGTTCATATTATTCATAAAATATGTTAAAAGTTGCAATGAGAAGATTGAATTTTCTAACATGTCCAAATCCCTATTCAAATCCAGCATAAGCTGATGGCATCTTGCAAAATATGTGGTCTGTGACTGGACGAAGGACTTGAGGTTCTCCACATGTCGGTCCCTGGCTGCCATTAGAATTTCCATTTGAACTTTGCAGATCTCCGTCTGCGAGTTGAATTCACTTTGGGCGGCTATCACTTCCCGTTCCGCCTAGAAATAAATTTCCATTTTAGAAAGGACAGAGTGAAAGCACGATATACAATACACAGGTAGACACACTCAATGCTTTACAGGCAACAGAAAAGTGAAGTACCGGTAAAGGTGCTGAACTAAGTGATGAAAACGGCTTCACTTTTCTGGATTTAGTGTGTCTACCTGTGTATTGTATCTCGTGGTGAAAGCATCGACATGAAGCTCTAGACTCGACAAAATATATGATAGTTTCTATGAAAAAAAAACGTATCCCTCTCACTTGTTGAATCAAAATTCTAGGATCCTGCCCATCTTTCTGTATAAAAATATGAAACAAAGCATTTTTGAAGAGTAATGTTTATGAGGAGTATTTTTTAACTAAGGGACTTCATATATCTGTAATTAGGTAATTGGATTTACCGCTGGTGGACCACTACTCATGCTCCTTGCTTTCCTCAGCTTGTTTTTCGCAGAATCAAGATCCAGCCTGGTAATTAAATATATGCATAAAAGTAATTAGGCTAAATTTTACCACAACTTGCAAAATCAATTTAGTTCATGTCATAATATAGCAGCGCAGCAGTACCGTCTATTTTCCAACGTTTTCCTCTCCCTCGCTGCATTTTTCACCTCATTTTCTAAGAATCTGTTAAGTGGGCTCACGAATGAGGTTACGGCTGACGTGATGAAGTCCCTTTCCGTGTGACCCAGTTTCAACTCCGCCGAGCCAACTTTCACCAGCATACTTCCTGTGAGAATGGAGAGGGTGAAAGGGGAAAGAAACGGAAATGAGATTGCCATTCACATTATGCACATTTCCTTTCAACCGCGTCAACAATTAAGTAAGTCATTTTGAGTTGGAGAAAGCATCAGACTTATGCTGGCGGTGGAAATGGAAGTGGAAATTCTACATTTTTTCCCATTCAAATGAGCTAATTTATGACAGACCCCTGGGATATTTGCTTTCCTTTTCACAGTGCCCCAGGGACCTTCCAACATGCAACATCAGAAGTTCCGCTATGTACATAAATGCATAATAATGGGAAACTGAACTGCGCCTTTGTGAGACATTCTCCCATCCAGAACCAAATGGATTCTTACCATATGCGTGGGTAGGACCGAATTCATTTCCAGCATCTTGCATCCCCTGCCCCAGCAGTTCCAAATTACTCGGTCTGGCAGGTCTCTTCTTGTCAATTTTCTCCATTAGGAAGTCTTCCGCCCTGTAGCCTTTGTAGGAAGACAAGACGACATAATATTATGATACTGATAATTTGAAACTTACATAAATTTACCCAAAGGCATAAATACAACTTTTGGATAAGAAAGAGAAAGCACAAAAATGATGACAAATGTGAATATGGGAATGCGAAAGTAACGCTACAAGATGCTTAAATTTCCGCTTTTATTCTACATCAGAGACTTGGGGAGAGCAAATAAAGAACATTTAAAAGTAAGAGGTAGGCTATACGTTACCTGGATTAGGTACGAGAACAGCCTCAGTATCTTTAGAAATCCTTAGAGTCCAATTCCTTGCCTCATCTCCTTGTTTGCAGAGTCTTTCTAGCTGGGGATCGATGTTAGTTTTCTCTCCGGAGTAGATGACCTCTTCCGTCATCTGCAAGTAAATAGATAGGTGAACGAAGATCAGCAAAGTGAAATAATAACTTACGATTAGAGAAGCTCAAAATTGCAGAATGAAACACAAGCTAGGGCATACCTGAACAGCTCTGGAAATGAATGTCCCGGCTTCCCCCACCAGTTTCTTCACGTTAAAATCCATATTTATGGCAAAATCTCCCCTGTATACAGAATTGAAGACAAAACTAATTAAACAATCTACCTATGCAATCTTATGTAATGCAATGAAATAAGTTACTTTTTAATAGTAAAACCCGATCGAGATATATAGGGTGAATTTTCAAAGTATAGCGTAATCTAGACTCGAATAACTTCTTTATTTTTCAAAATAACGGATTTTCCTCAAAAGCAAATAAATATAGAGATCTTGGGGTTTTGAAGTTGGGAAATTTGAGAACTGAGATTTTTAAATTGGCCCCATAATTTGGAAGTCAACCGGTGGTGGTCATTGACTACTTCGGATCTGGAATTTCGAGGAGTTGGCAACCAAATATTCTGAATGTGTACAGCCAGGCTGGTGGGGATGGAGTAGCCTTTTCAAGTTCCTTTCTGCAACTTGTTCAAAGTTACTGGGAGTGGATGCCCCATTAAGGGAATTTAGGGGATGAAACTTCCGAGCCGTGTCTCCTGGACACCTTATCTCTCATGCCACATTGCTAGTCCAATCGCAGGGCAGCTTTAATCGATTTCTTCCCTCCGGTTAGAGTCATGATGAGTATGAATTGATGGGCCAGATTATTAAAACGCTTCCCACTTGCCTGGCTATGCACCTGCGGAATATTTGGTTGCCAACTCCTCGAAATTCCAAATCCGAAGTAGTCAATGACCACCACCGGTTGACCTCCAAATTATGGGGGCACTTGAAAAATCTCAGTTCTTAAATGTCCCAACTTCAAAACCCCAAGATCTCTATTTTTATTTGCTTTTGAGGAAAATCTGTTATTTTGAAAAATAAAGAAGTTATTCGAGCCTAGATTACGCTATACTTTGAAAATTCACCCTATATAATGTCTCTTACCTACAAAGAATGAAAGTGAAAACTTAAGCTGGGGCAAACTGGTCAATTTGAGACCTCCTCAACTGAGCGTTTATGAACTTCGAAGAAACTTTCTCCGCCTTTCTCTGTCACCAGTATTCAGAGACTACAAAACTCCAGAGAGAAAGTATCCGGTTGTCGTTGTCCCGTAAAAACGTGTATAAAGAGCACTTGAGTAGAGTTATTTCAACGATTCCTGAAACGTCAACGCTTCTTTTAATAGAATTATTGCTTCCTGTCCTGAATTACCAATCCCTCAATCTACATAAATATGTATTACATTACAACACACAAGTACTTTAGGTATTAAACAATTTTTTTCTCTCGCCTTTATTTATTATTCAGCTCATGAAATGAACATCATCACAAAACGGAACACTTTCCTTCCTTCCTCCGCTCTGTTCCTTCCCTTCAAAATAATCCTAATATAATTACTTCTTTTTGGATCTATCCAACTTAGAACAATTGCTCTCGTGAGTATAAAGTACTACGGTTTCTCTATCACAATTTATTCCAAGTTTGAAGTTGCTTGAGCTTAAGAATTTTTTTCTTTCAAAATTGATTACTTAAAAAAATCGGTAAGCAGTGGGGCTCTATATTTCAATGTTGAATTATCGGAGAAAGTACACTTAATAATGCAGATGTACGGTGAAAGTTGGGATCACAAATGTTGTCCACGTTGCTGCGGGCCAGCCCGTTCTCCCTCTGTGCACGACCGATATCATGCCTTGCCTTACAATATCCTATCCTATATGCGAATATGCGGGGAAAGCATGTGATGGGGAGAAAGCATTTCTAGCAAAAGTACTTAAAGTGGAGTTGTAAACTACAGGATAACATATTAGTGGTAAGAGGAACATCAGCATTCAGCATAGTTATATGGATTTATGTAATATGATATGGTATGATGCTCCAAAGTTGACTCACCACCACCTTTCCTTACTCCCCGAACATTTGCGACTTTCTCCGACATTGGGCCCCACTGCCTATAGACGTTTTGCAAAAAAATAGCTATACAGCATATTCGACCTCTCCTAATCCTAATGCCCGAGTGGAACGTTCTGCAAACAGTCTCATAAATTACTTTACTTTCCGTGGAGAGGAGAAGCGATTGAATTCCAGTTGGCAACAAAGCTATATGTGATGAAAGTTAAGTCCACCAACCACCCACACGACACTTTCACTCGGAATGGATTGAATCCAAATCCAAGGCTTGGTCACGAAATGGAATAATATGAAATGAAATACAAATATAATGGACATACGCAACCAATATGAATATTTTATAGTAATGATAATGATAGACTTTATTATAATTCACTTCCGTCTGAATTACAATAATCATGTACACTAGTTAAAGTTAACAGAAAAACGGGTTCACCACACACACATCATGATAATGCACATATACATTTTGATAAAGGTATAATAATAAGGTAAAATGTAAAGTGAAAGTCATACATTCTTATTTACTCATCTCATTCGAACCACAGCAAAGAGAACATTAACTCAGATTAAATATGTAGGATAATAAAGCAAACATTTTTCATAGTGTGAGAAATGAATTCTATAGCGTGCCACTTCTAACTACTGAAACTTTGAATTGAAAACAAGTGGAGGATCTTAAACAAAAACTGCAATGACGAACGTATAATCAATTATGTACTATTTAGGTTGCTAATTAATTAATTATACACATACATACACATACCTATGACATGTAATAGATTTGGCTACGAGCAATTAAAAAAAGGAGGAAGCTATACTTAAACTAATTGTACGATCTTACCAGCCGCACCAATTTCATTTTCAATTAACATTTAATTCATGTTGCACCACACCTTGTATGCAGTGGGATCCATTCTCATCATCACCAAGCGGAATTATAGGAGCAAGCCCACCGGAAATTTAGCTGAGGTAGAGCTAATAAGTTCACTAGCAAACGTAATTTGTGTAAATGTTCCTAAACTAGTTCATTAATTAGAGGCCTCTATTATTCGTATCGCTTCAGAGCAACATTGTCGTTCCTGAAGGTAAATTCTTTGATGTTGTCAATAATAATTAATGAATAACAATGCAAGCAATAATGGACTGATTGGGTGAGTATGGAGAAAAATGTATCAACTTAAACAGTTTAAGTTAAACTCGTGATTCTTTGATTTGAGATGAAGAAGGATGGCATGTTCAATTAATTACAAATTTATCACGAGTGGATAACTATCTGGACTGAAGCACTCATTAAAATACTTAACTGCATAAATAGGTGTATAATATAGTAACTTGCCTGATGCATACACATGAAAGGGAGATTTTAAAATCTCAAAACTACCTTACCACCATACATTTGAGCCTAACTATATATGATTGCATTTGCATCCGATTCTACTGCTGATTACATTAAAAATCTAAACTGCCGTTTACACTGCGTGAGACTGAGACATTATTTATGGGTGTCTGCGGAATTCGTTATTTAAGCCGTATGTACATAATATATAATAATAAACGGTATTTCGACAAATAAAATCGTTTTTTGTTTTGTTTTTTCGTAAATGCGATAACGTATTATTTCCTCTCGGTGATTTCTATACATAACGAAAGCTAACTTTATGTACATTTATAAAGATAAACAAGCTACAATTTCATAATGCATTAAATGTGAATTGCTGAAAGTACATCTTCGTATATATATATCATATCATCGTTTGATTGTATATATAGTTTATAGTAGTAGTAGTACGAACGTTCTAAAGGTATATATTTATAAAGAATATAGGTAGGTAATGCTACAAATGTCAGATCATCATTTAGACATTAATTGATTTTTTTATCAAACTTTGAGGGCATTATTGGCAGCCAACGTAAAGACAAGAACCTTTTAAAGCATGATTATATATAAACGGGGTTATATACTGATTGCAAGTATTGCAACTTTACTAGTTAATTATATATTGTTTTTGGAACAAGATTGAAACAGAAGAAAAAAATAATATATATTTTTTTTGTATTAAAACTATATTTTATGAATTGGCTTGCAACAGGAAAAACAAAGAGATAATATAGTTGATGGAATGACGAATCTCATCTCCTCGAATATTTTCTGACTTGAGTCCCTTTCTCTGCCTAAATTCTGGTTGGAATTTGGATATCGTGGGACAATATTCCTAGGCGTGTGTTGTAGTAGTAGAGTCTGCCTGAGAGATTTCTCTACTCATCTTCCCTCACCTCACTCATCATCATCTCCGACCTCGAGACATTCTATCTAAATAATTGCGAAAAAATTCACCAAATCTGTAAGTTCATTTCATCTGTTATATATAACGTCAATTATATTGGTTTCTAAAAAATTGATGGAGAAAACAAAAGAAAAACTGAGGTCACTAAAACATAGAAGTATATTATGTATAATATATAGTAGTAAGTAGAATAATATGTATTGAGTGTCAAATACATATAAACAAAAAAGGACACAGGGGGAGGGCTATATCATTAGAGCTTGATAATTGATAATGCAACGATATTGTATTAGTAAATATTTTATAGAAACTACAAGATATATAGATACCATCTATTATGAGCTGTCTGCTCGATATACTTACAATGAGTTCTTTCCCTAGGTCGCGAACCATTCATCCTAAATGTACCTGAGAGATAAAGGGTTGGTCTATCTCATCTCATCTCGATGTTCTGAATGTCTGACTCCTCTCAAGAGAGTTCGTTACTCAAACGAACTGTGTGATGTCTCTCAATCGAAAATTATCGACAACCACTTGACTCGGGGAACACTAAGAAAAGTTGGTACTCATCTCACTCAATTTATATTATTCATAGATCATAGCATATCAATCATTGTTTCCTCGCTTCAGAGAATATATGTAATATAAGATAAGCGTTTAATAATTAATAATAAGAAACTTCGAAGGTGGCTGGCTGGTTTTCTATCAAAGACGAGTTACAAAAAAATTCTATACAATGGCTTTACCAATTTGATACTATAGTTAGAAAATGTTGAAACGAAGAGAGGACAGAGACAGAACTTACTGTCGTGTCGTGACCGAATTTGATAAAATGAAATGACAAGTATACATTGTTGAAAATATATTTTTTTTATCGGAATTTCCTGCTGAAGATGTTTTATGTAGTAGCTCTTTAGAGAAAAAAGACTTGAAGTGACCGAAATAGAAGTGGAGAACAGAAGACTTTAATCACAGTTTATCTAAGTGGGAATCGTTTACTCCTAGTATATTATTATCATTATGATGAAGATCTGCGATTGATTCTTCAGCTTTGTAAATATTATTAATTCCGCGAAAGTAGTCCTGTTTGCTTGTACTTGTCGGCCCTATCAAATATAATACCTATTTCATAGTTACTTTTAACTGAAGTAAGTGCAGTTGGGAAAATAACGTAAATAATATAATTATGGGCAGGTAATACAACTTCAATCTTTGTCAAAAAATTAATTCACTGTTTGATCTCCATCAAAATGTTTTTTGTTTCTTTTTGCATCCTGCTTGCTAAATGCTCAAAACTTAATCGTAATACAACTGCGTTCACTCGCCATCATCAATGGCCACAACACGAAGAAAGCCACCTCCACCTTGGCCTGCAGGGGCCCTATTACGTCCACCTTCGCCACCACCATTAACATTTGCTGGTCCTTGATTTCCACCAGCACCACCATCAACGTCCAAATTACCAACACCATCTTCCTCTGAGGAAGAATCATCATCAGCTTCCGAAGGCTCCGCCCTCCTCGGGGGCGAGGTATTTCTGAGAGGTGACGGAGCTCTATTCAACTGCTGGTACAGCCCACCTCGACCTCTTATTACATTTCTTAAATTAGTCCGACACACACGACAGAAATTGTCTCCGGCTGAAATGTTACATAAACATATTATTTTTCGTCCTGTAAAACATTATTCAGAATATTTAAATACCTTTCATCAAGTTCACTTACGCCTGGTGTAATGAGTACAGTTCGGACAGGTGTTTTCGTCTAATGGCAGTGGTTTCCCACAAAGGGAAAAATTTGGACAACGAACTGCAAATTGTTAAATATATGTAACAGTTAATTTTGAAATACAGACTAGGCATGTCTCCCCCAACCAAATTAATTTTAAATGACTGCCACTACTCATTTTATACCCATGCGTCTCGGTCCCACAGCTCTGATGTCGGTGGCACAGTATGGGCAATAAGAATCCAGTACTCTTCGCATTGACTGGCCTGCAATGGTTTCATTCAGGTGACGATCATAGTTGGGTCGAAGCCAACGGGAACTCCCCCGACGGTGATGAAGATATCTTCGTTCTGGAGCCATCCTTATTTCATAGTTCGAGCACAAATCCTTTGGAAAAACAAGTGATCTATCCAGCGTTGAGTTATCTCCCAACACTTATCCCTTCGAGCTGCAGTCACCGTCACCAGTCCCCTTTTTATTCGCTTCCTGTATCCTATTCAATGGTCAAACAATATAATTGATTAAACGATCAGAATCTTATTTGCAAATTAACTAAATCAATATTAAAATAAATAAATCAATACCAGCAATTAAAAATTAACCAAAAAATTGCACTAATTTTCATACGCATAAGCTCAACATTAATGATTATGCCATACACCATAATCAACCAACCATTCCCCATTGATAAGTAATTAAGTAAATAATTTAACTACACAACAATCCTATATACAATTATACAAATGAAATCTAATATGCACATGTTCAATATTTAATATTTTCCCTATACAAAAACTTTTTCTTACCTTATTTCCTTCACACAAAAAAATTCCACTCCCAACTCCCAGGTCAGAGGTCAGCTCCCAATGTCACAATAATAACTCTCAATATTGATGATTGATTGTTGATTCAACGAAATTTAATCCACCACAACAATTGACTCTATCCAATCTAATCTATAGATATTAGCCAGATAGCTTAGTTAGCTCGCTCCTTTAACCACACAAATCTGTTTCAGTAAACTCTATAATTAAAAAAAGAAAAAGTAAGAATATTATTCACACACATTAAATCACATCCCATCCAATCCACATTAATATTAAACAATCATATTCATATATCCCATCCCATTCCATATTAAAATAACCTTACCTTTAACAATACCTTCTCGCAATCACTGAATAACTTTAATCACAATCAGATTGTAACAATCAAACTCACAAAAAAAACTTTTGTGAGAACAAGTCAACACTAACGCTGCTACGCACACTCACTCCCTGATTCCTCCAATCCCTCCACACTTTAAAAAGTCTCTCAACGCTGCTGGGTTGCTGTTCAGGGATACACCTTTAAAAAAAGCTCTCCCCCTAACGCTTTAACTGTTGTTGACCAACTCGTATCACTATCAAATTTGCTTCTTCTTGAACAATGCAATATTGTTGCGTATATTGCGTATAGTCTATATCACGAGGATAATTTACTAATCCACTTGTTCAATTTATAATCATAATCACGAAAGAATTATTATTATTTTAATAAGAGTGAAATGAATGGGGCTCTTATTTGTAGTTTTAGTTGTGTTGTGAGCTGCTGAGGTCTACTAGTCTTCTTTAGGCTTTAGCTAAAGCTGCTTTAGTTTATTACGTTTTTTTTAGAAGAGAGGAGCAGAAGGATGGTGAATTGGTGAAGAAGGAAAAAAATTACTCAAAACACATGCAACCAGCCAGTGTGAGAGACGAGAGAGAGAAGAACCCAAACCCATATAGCCAAGTATACTTTTCAGAGGAGTTTCAGGATGTAGAACAACAACAAACCAACATGACCAACATGAGAGAATCAGCTTGTACTGTAAACATCGTCATATGCGTAGAGAGAGAGAAGGGGAGAAATGCATGTAGCAACAAGAATAAAAGCTAAAAGTAGATACGTACAAAAAAAACCATAACATGCGATATGACTATAAAGATTATAGAGCAAGTTGTGTGTGGTTTTATATCTGTAAAGTTGTTTTTTGTCATGATATGAAATGGAATTGATATTGATGATGGGGATAGTTTTTATTGTATGCATATTCATATGATATAGTGATGATGATGATGAGGATGAGGACAAGGAATGAAATGAATAGGGATAAACTGTAAAATAGGGGGAGAGGAGGACAAGGAGGAGGATGGAGCCGTTGGAGGTGGTAGTTGCTGGGTTTATATGCATTGTATTGGTAGTCATATGATGATGATTAGGAAAATGGCAAATGTAGTTCAGTATTGTCGTCATTTTTAATAGTAAAGTTGCTAGCTTAGCTTAGCTGCTACACATAGCTGTAAATGCGTATGGTCAAATAAATCCTCATTTTGTATTGTTGGTATTCAAATGAAAGGGAATATAATATGAACCAGTGAAGTACTATAATATTTTTATTACAGTTTGTTTTTTGTGCTATGCTATATGAATATGACGATGATTAATGTCTAATGATTTTCGTGGACTCGAGAGTCGAGCAAATGGACACAACACACGAGGGAATGCATGCATGTGTCTTTTCTTTGTGTTCACTTCTCTTACTCATCCAACCCCCTCCCCCAAGTCCATATATCATATACTAACATTACTAACTAGTTTTCCTTTTTAGCGTGTATCCAGGTAGAAGGTAGAATAGTGTAGTAGATGCAGAAGTCGGTGGGTGGTCTGGTCATGTGGGGTAATATGTGTGAGGAAACGTGAAACATGGATGGGATATGGTATGGGGAAGAATAGTAAAAACAAATAGTGTGTAAATTTTACATACAAAAAATGCTGAAGCTGAACTGAACTGAAGACTCCCTTTTCATTTTCGAGCATATTACAATTTGTATTCAATTTTAGTGTATCCACGTTCTACGTATTTAATGTTTTGCATGGGTTTTGTATGGAGGAATGGGAAGGAGAAGGCAAGGAACAGATGACGATACAGGAATGACACATGGGCTATTGCTAAGCATCAAGAAAAGTGTATTTTTTAGTGGATTGGATTCACCATTCACCCAAGCGCAATTTTCGACTCAAATAGCTAAAGTCTGATTTTGTATTTGTCTTATTTTTGCTTATGTCCATCGCATCGCATCGATCGATCAAAAAGCATAAAAATATGCCGTTTTGTTCTTGATTGCCTAATAAGTGACGTTAATTAATTAATAATTGATTAATTAGCCGAGCCGATAATAAATTTAACGATTTGATTAATTTATAATTAAATCAGTGTTTAGTGTTTAAGTGTTTATAGCTTGTAGAGTGTAGAGAATTAATCAGTGACAGGAAGAGAGATATTTTGACACTCATTTTTTGCTGTTGACTGTAAAAAGGACTCCTATCAAGACGGAGGTACTACTGGACACTGGAGGGAGGGGGTACTTTGGAGGGGAGGAGTTAATGTGTAGTTAAAAAATCCTGTATGAATTTAATATTAGCCCCGGTGGACGAAGAAAAACCGTCACAACGGAGATTCTAGGGTCGCGACCCTTCACGGGCCCCTTCCCAATCCACGACTATCTCCACCGCCATCCCTCTCAGCCCCGGAGGGACAACAATGCAGCACTGTTGGCCAAGATGACCTTCAGCGAAGTGGGTGCGATTCGGTATAAGTATGAGAGGGGGATCGTGTCGGAGCTCAATGAGCTCAGCGCCTGTCCCGGATACTACTGCGCCAGGACCAAGTTGACAAATGCAAGGTAAATTAATTAATCCTTAAATCTTAATCATTTCCTGATATTGGATATGGCTTGGCTTCAGTTAAATATTTGAGGTGGAATTTTCTAATTTAAAGTATGGTATGATTTGATTTTATGATTTATTTGCAGCTGGAGTGAATGTGGAGGGTGCAGCCGAGGCTTCCGGAGGAGTGACGTGTCCTTCGAATGTATTCCATGTGACCAGGACCTGGGACTGTATGACTGGCTATATTTAGGATTTATGGCAATTCTTCCCCTTCTTCTGCATTTCACATTTACGGATAGAAAAGTGTTGAAGTAATTACAAATTAAGCAAGCAGAGCGAGTTGTATTTTGTAAATATTTTGTTGGACAGTATAATTATTTCATTAATTAAAATTTATTATGCTACGATTTTTATTTTTAGGAGCAGCAAAAATACCATAGGCTTGGTTCTATGTGCTCTAGCGGAAGTTGTGGCTGCTGGGGCAATCACGCTCCTTATCTGGGACCCTATCGGACAGTTGAAGGTGAAGTCCTGTGGGGTAAAATTTTTGTCAGATTGGTATCCTATCTTCTATAATCCGAATCCTAACTACGAGGAAACAGTTCATTGTTCACATGAAGTAGTTTATCCGCTGTGAGTATCTTCCACTTATTTAATTGCACTGTTCATTTCAATATTCATGATTTTCCTTTGGAAGTTCCTAATAACTAGCAATTTTTAAACTTGGTAATTAATGTTTTCCTGATTTGTTTAGATACACGATTGTTCTCGTCTTCTATGCAATGGCTGATGTCCTGATGGTTTTGGTAAGACTCATCGCTCGTTGTTTTCGTATACGAGTTGCCAAATCCATCTATTCCGGCCTCTACTTTTATCCAATGTTGGCGTTAGGGCATCTGGTGTTTGGAGGCCTAGTCTGTAAGTGCACAGTAATACTCTTGAATTGTTACGTTTTGTTGTTATACATATAATGTTATGAGTTGTAATCAGAAAAATAATTTGATCTTTCTTTTACCGTTTACTTTTAGATTTTATTTTCCCTTACATAACAATAGTCACGTCGGTCGTCTCGTGCGCATACCACTTTGCCAGTAGGACGAATCAGGTTCGTATGACAAAATAAACGAATGTTTTACCTTTCGCTTCCACCAGTATTATTTCACGAGGTAAAAATTTAGGGGACATTATTTGTCAATTATAAGGATGAAATATTTATTTTTATTTCAGAGTATCAAAGCACTTCTCTGGGAAAGTATCAGCGATTGGCGAAACATTGGAGTTATATTTTGCCACTGGTTTTTACATGCTTACGGTATAGTTTCCATTACCCATCTGGGAAACTTGCATCGGGATCTCTATCTTCTAGTACTAGTGCCAGTACCAGCGTTTCTTTACGTTCTAACTGCCAGCTTCACAGATCCTAATAAAATCCAGGGGGATTAAAGCTGTAAGTCGCGTGGAAAACCACATATAGATCGAGATAATTTAATTTACATGACAAGAATGCAAGTCTGGTATATACTCCATTGTCAATATTTTAGATGTATGCATCAATGAATAAGTGTAATTTATTTAAGTGATATGTATTACTTACTATCTTTTGTATTTAAAATAAACCCGAAATATTCCAATTCAGGATTTTTCGCTGTTGTGCCATGGAACTGGCGGAACATGGGAAGTGTATGAATATTGGTGTGTTTGAAATATATTGAAGGTTGCGATATACATTTCAATGTTACTAAAACGGAACGAGAACAGCATCTATTTATTTTTCCAACTGTTCAACACTGAATAATGTAACAAAAACAATGACCTAACCTAGCTAGTCACAAACATGAAGCGCTTTAGTGGGGCTTCCAGCTTAAGAGATTATTGTATTTCAACTAATTTCAAGTTTCATTTCAACCATGGACATAACCACAGCATGAGCATGGAGGCTTTGGTGGATCGGGATTCGTTGGTCCTGGAGGATTCGTTGGTCCTGGAGGATTCGTTGGTCCTGGAGGATTCGTTGGCCCTGGAGGATCTTTTGGGCCAGGAGGTGAAGGATTTGGTGGTGGTTTCTGCGGGCTCGTCTGAGTTGACCTTGATATCATCCTACCTCGCCCCGAGTTATTGTCACATACTGGAGTAGTGGAACCGTCAAGACTATCAGAATCATTATTGCCCTTAAATGAATCCTGCAAAAAAAAAGGTTTTTCATAGAACAATAAGTATAAGAGGTTGCTACAAAGAGCACCACCTTACTTTTAACAACTTTCGAAATTAAATGTGCATACCCAAATTAACAGGACGACAGCAATCATTGCCGAAAATATTATCCACGCATTCACGAGCTTTGGTATCCTGTGTACATCGCACCATTTCCTGTAACCGTCATTGAGAATCATAAAGATTAAGGCCGCAAGTGACAGCCCAAGACACTCACAGATCCGGACGAAAGAAGAATTTTTCTTGGGCATACTGGCTAGGGGAACAGGCAATTATGTAGTTTATGTTATTAGTTGCGGAATTAGTAACAGCCAACAAACAGGGTACAGACGGAATAGACGACCTACAAACTGGAATGTTTGGAGAAGGAGATGGGTCATCAACTATTGCAGTGTCAATCCAAGAAAGACAGAAATATATGCTCGTACTATTTTAAAGTTGCATGGTGATGATTTATATGGTGCATCTACATTCATTTCATAATGTTAGGTAATTAAATTCACTTCTACTCACACACCTCCACGTGCTAGAAGCTCATCCACCTCATGAAAAAGTACATAGGTACCATCCGATCTGCCGAAATTTTTACGTAATATCCGGTTTTTATTGAAGACGAATAATAAGTATTCAAATTTTATTTACGCACATGATTTAAGTATTGTTGATTTTGTCCGTCTACATCCAGAGGTTCGCGATCGCAAAAAAACTCTTATTATATTTACATTTACAAAATATTGAATTACAAGAGAAATGAATATTTTAGAAATACATACAGAGATATAAAGTTTAAGTACTTAAGTATTTAAGCAGTTAGTATTTATAATTACATTACATGGTTAAAATACACATCTATTATGGAAACCCTTCTCTAATTTCGTTATGATAATCTTAACATTGTATAATTATGCTTTTCACTCTCAATATTCATATCACAACGTTGGAAAACAGAAATTCGTCATCCTTCTTGATCCTTCATACCTGATAATTATGTTTGGCTACCGATTAATTGGTGAACGTGGCCAATTTAAATTAAATTGTTTGTAATACATCAAAAGCCGTCAGGAGCTAGTCAATTGAGGAATCGGATCGACATTTTTTGCTCCACTTCTGAACGCTCCAAGGCCTTGCAAAACTCTTCAAACCCAATCATCCCATCACCGTCCATATCTGATTCCAAAATTGTCCTTTCAGCGATGCTCATTAATTGGTCCTCACTAAAAATACAAAAACATAAATTCACAATTCTAAACTATAAGACGGAATTAGCTATTTCAGTTTGCAGTACTGATTTTTAATGTATTTTTTACCTAATGTTCTCTCCAACCATCATTTGTAATACAGCCAACAGCTCCTCCTTCGTGATCCTGTCGTCATCATCCAAGTCATAAAGCTTAAACGCAAATTTCAACTTCCCATCCCTTGAGTTCAACTTGTTCTCCTTGCTCTTCTTCACCGGGCGGAAGTGGGCCAGCACTCGGACAAACTGTCGGAAGTTGACACGGTCCTCGTCACTATGTCGAAAAAATGCCATCACTATTCGTTCCCCTAACGGGTTTATCGCTAGCTCCGGTATCCGGAGGAAGTCTTCCCTGCTTAGTGCCCCTGACCCTGTCTTGTCCAAAGCTGTGAATCTGCTGTATAAACGCTCAATCTGGTTGGCAGTAACTGTAATTACAAAATTAAATTCACAAAATATAATTATCAATTAACATTAATTAAATAAATATTAGCAAATTAGCCACGTATCTACAATATCCGTGATAATTCGTGTCGGGCACTTACATCCAGTTTCCTTCTGGATTTCCGCGAGCTCTTCATCTCGTAAGAGGAGGGATGGACGGCTACCCATTTTTGATCTAAATGAAAGGAAAAAAATTAAAATTAAATAAACTTTAAAATGTTTTCCAGTAACTAAAACATGTATTCACTTTCTTCCCCGACAATATTACCAACTAATTAAACATTTATTAACTCGCCCCAAATTACCTGATTATAATATCCAAGAAAACACCTACAACCCTGGAACAATTAAAATAAGTTAAATACACTCTCCCCTCCAACTATTCACTTTCGCTATTAATTTGAACGTGTGTCTTGGTTTGGGAAGCACTCTCACTAAATTAGCTTCTCAGCCTAAAAAAATTTTCACACTGGGATTTTTTTCCTGCTACGTAATAAATTAATCCAGTTCACTCTCCACCAATCTAATGTAGTTTAAACTAATTAATTAATTTTTGTAAAAATAAAATCTCTGATCTCCTGTCTGATCAACGATCATGAATATGGATATATCCGCTCCAATGTCTAACGAGAATGTTTTTTTTGCTAGTCCAATACTTCTCCTGAGGAAATCACCTTGAAATCTCGTGTACCAGCATAATTATACGTGTGGAATGGATTGTGTTCGTTCGTTGGATCTCATTTCTCCAAGGCAAGACCAAGTGGTTTTTTTTATCATAACATTTTTATATGCCTATGGCCTATGCATTGATGCTGTTCCGTCCTTTATCCTTAGTCACTCACTCCACTTGTTAAAGTTGTGCATATAACTTTTTTAATGTGTATGATAATATCATGATGATGATCTGTGATATATGGATATAATTTTTTTTATATGAATAATTTCTTATGAAAATGAATATGATGACGATGATATGACTGTGGTGACGTGATCCTAATCTATCAATTCTCAATTGTCAATCCCCTGAATTGAATTCCCTTACATCTACATCTACTATTATGCCTTGTGCCTTATTGCCTCAATCCTGTCCTGTTGCAATAATGAAATGATAAATAGTTTATGTGCTCTTTGGGCTGGCTAAAGTAAGTACATTTAGTTAGGTAGATACTATACGTAAAGTCGTGTAAAGCAAAGTACAAAGATTGCATGGCATACATTTTTATATTTTAGTTTATAACGATAAAAGTCTCTTATGCACGTACTCGACAATACTCGAATTGAATATATGTCTAGAAATTTACTATATTGAATACTGAAGTAAATTAAGTGTACACAGACAGTAACTGTGATTAAATGGTATCTGACGCAGGTATCATAATCATATTCTCATTTCATTGTTATATTATTATCATTGGATATGTGGAGGGTGTTAGTAAGATTCTTACTGTAAGAATCTTGACGATAAAAATGAAATGATGATGTTGATGAAGATGAAGGACACCTTGCATGCAACTCCAAGAAAATTACTCCATCCGCATCTGCAGTTACTAAATAAATAGTAACTAAAACTAACTATATAGCATGATATTATATACTCGTACGTATGTCTGAGTAAGACTATTAAAAGTAAACAATGGGAAGGGTTATGGAGGAAGGTAGTTTTTTTTTATAGCAAAGTTAGAGAAGTCAATATGTATAGCCACGCCAGGCAGGCAGCCAAGGCATGTATGAAATAACCTCTAACCTTCTATTTAAATTGCTTTTTTGATGTCCGTTGAATTATTGCTATCATCGCTTACTTACAGGTAGATACCTAATTAAATTGATGACAATTTCTGCATGAAATGAATTTTGGGATGTGTGGACTAGTTGGAAACTTGGAAGCTGAGCTGGAATCATGATTGATCATTCATGCTTACTTTTAGAGTAGATGCTTGGTTAAGTTAAATGTTGGGGGTACAGTGAGACATGACATCTGGTAATTGCTTTGATTTTTGTGAAAACTATGCTAGGGAAAAGGGAAGTAGTTATATATCTCGCGCATTGAAATTGAATGACTACCCATTATGAATATGACATTTCGTTGATTTTGCAAAGTTTATTACAAAAAAAAGATGACCAAAAGGATGAAGAATATTGGGACAGTGAAATGAACAGGAATCGTTTGACATTTGAGAGCACTGCCTGGATCCAGCAATGGACTTGTACTTTTGATTTGGATTGACAGAACTTTGGACCGACTCTGTTACGCAATTATTACTCTCAAATGGACTGATTAAATTATCAGCTCATTGACTTGGCACATGCATATCTGAAGAAACACATTATATTACCTCGAAAACGATATTGATATTATGATAAAAATCTTGCCTATCATTCGTTACATGAAACACGCCGTTATACATACCTTTTACCAGTTGTCATTTTCTAAGCCCCATCGAACTAACTACACTACATGATCATTAATCAACTACGAACGAATTACCAAAATCAGAGGTCAGCAATGTCAGCAAAAAGGTCCCCTTCACACTAACCACTAATGCAGTGCAACCTCAGACGCGGTTCTTCATCTGAATCATGAATCGTGATGCCCATAATTTTCAGAATTACATCATAAGAATTACAATCTGCATGAAAATTAATGTAATTAAGAATAATAATATATGAAAAATCAAAATTACCGAATGCAACGCTTTTATCAACTTCAAGTTGCCCCGATTGGATTAATTTAATAAGTCAGCTTTCTCAAATTCGGCACTGTCCATTTTAAAGCTCTATCGACTATCGCAAGACCATTTCGGAGTTTGAATTTTTTAAACTGAATACATCGACCACTGACATTGCCGATAAATATGATTAGTTTACTAATGCTTAATGTCTTCTTTCACTGACACTGATTGATTTTGATAACATAATTATTCATAAATACTTACAATTAGATGAAGTTATGAATTGGGGCAGGTCGACACAAGAATGGGCAAATATATGCCCAATCCATGTGAATGTGAATGATGAATGGGAAGGGAAAGATGATACAAAGCGCGAGCTGAAGTATTGCCAAATCTTCAATGTTTTCATTTCACTGTTCTTATTGAGTGATGATAATACATGGGATGTTTTCATAAAGGTGAAAACTGCAAAATTACCTATATGCATTTTCCCACGTGTGCTGTTAGTTAATTATCATTTTTTGCTGGTCTGGCTAATTAGTAATTAGTGCTAGTGTGGAAATTAATTAAGTTTTATAATTACTGTGTTGTTCAGTTCATATTATTAACAACTAACGGCCGCCGACTGTTTGGAATAAGGCTCCAGTTGGTACATTGTTGTTCCGAATTCCGAAGGGCCTTGATCCACCCCCACCCCATCCAGGATGTCGAAGGTCGGCCTCAAGCAGCAGTTGAAGGGGATGAAGAAGGTGGCGGAGAAGGTGGTCCATGGAAGTGTCATGAAAACGTATATTCCGGCGGGATTGGCAGGTGCTGGACCTCCGTTAGGCCCGATGTTGGGGCAGGTACTATAAAAATATATGACATGACATAATGAATGAGTTAAAAATTAAATGTCGAAAACTTCTAAATAAATGTCTTGGCTAATTATTAATTATTGCTTAATTGTTTAATTTTTCCAGAGAGGGATAAACATCACAGCCTTCTGTAAGGACTTCAACGAACGGACGAAGGACATCAAGGAAGGGATCCCCCTCCCCAGCCGAGTCCGTGTCAATCCGGATAGATCCTACGAACTAGTCATTTACAACCCCCCGACGACCTGGCTGTTGAAGCAAGCTGCAGGGATTACTAGAGGGGCTATGCGTGCCAGTAAGTGAACATTTGACATTTGAAGAATGATTCATTGTTAATGTATCTTTATCTGGACTTTAGTAAATGTCACTAATTGCCATAATATTAACGAGGAAACTTTTTTTTTTTATATTTTTTTAGCCCAAGAAGTTGCCGGCAAAGTGACCTTCAAGCACATTTACGAAATTTCCCTAGTCAAACAGCAGGATCCCGTTTGTAGGTGGATGGACCTGAAAAGAATTTGTGCGAATACAATAAAACTGGCAAGGACCATTGGGCTAGATGTGGTGAGGGAGATAGATCCCAAGGAATATGGCGAATTTTTGGCGGAGAGGAAGATAGTGGTGGAACAGCAGCTCAAGGAACTTAAGGAACTGAAGGAAGCCAAAATGCTCCGGGCGTAAAAATAACTTATTTGTTCTGAATGATGATAATCGGGAAACTATCCTCTGCTTAAATAAGTAGTGTATGAATTGTAGCCGTTCGTTATGAATATTATATAATAATAATTAAAGTATGACTGTTTAATTTAGTGTTTTCTACTAGGAAATAAAGTCCTGGAAAAATTCGAAATTCCTGTCCTGTCTTACGATTTTTCGTATTTACTTGTATTTACTATCGTTAATAATATTGTTTGTTTCTTCTATCGCGTAGAAAATTTACAACTTGGAACGAAGTAGACCGTCCTTACTAGGAACAGCAGAGTCCTTCAATGACAGGTCAAACATTTCCGAGAACTCTTGTAAAATCTCATGAGAGATATCAGTTCCTCCACATGCAATCAGAATGATAGGACCTTGATCGGTTCTTATCCCACGACGCTCTAGAGCCCCTGGTAGAACGTTGGAGTATATTGAAGCCATTGTGATTCCACATGAAGGTTCCACCAAAAGAGCATGATCGTCTTAATTAAAAAATTAAGGCAATTGATTAGGAAAACAGTATTTATGATAGAGTTTGAAAGGATAATGAAGTGAGTTTCAAACTGTTACCAGCAAGTCGCATGCACCCATTCACAGCGTCCTTATCAGGCAATACTTGGGTGATAACTGTGTGTCTTCTCGCAATATCTAAAAATGGTGGGGTGACGGAACGAGCCCCCAAAGTCTTAGCAACACTTCGTAACTTATCCAGCACAACTATCTTCCCAGCTTCCATCGAAAGGTGAAAGCATTCAGCGCCCACGGTCTCCATGCTGAGGAGGGGAACATCTTCCCATCCAACTTCATCCAGTCCTTGAAGAATTCCAAGCCCCAGTCCACCACCCCCAACTGAGCACACGATGCAAGATGGCTTGCGACCTTTTAAGTCTTCTTTGATTTCGTGAATCATTGTTGCATGGCCCTTCCTAATTAGTATAGAGATAATAATAATATTAACAAGATGATTAATATTGCAATATGAATATTACGTGTATGATAACATAACAATTAGCTTTGGTGCTGCTTGACTTTGTACCAGATTACTGGATCCTCGTAAGGATGAATGAAGCCAATTTTGGGGTTGTTCTTAATCACCTTCATGGCTGCCTCATTTGCATCTTGAAAATCTTTCCCAATTATGGTAACGTTTGCATTGTATGCACGTAATTTGCGAAGCATTCTTTCGGGAACAAACTCCGGAACGTAAATGTCACAGGGGATACGCAGTTTTTCGGCGGCGTAGGCTGCAGCCAGTCCCGCGTTGCCCCCAGACGTTGCCATCAATCGGTTACAGCCTTGCTTGATTTTCTTGCAATTTGATAATCATACCAGATTCAGATTATCAGACAATTAAGACTTTCCTTGATTTAGGACCTTAATACTTAATTTTTACCCTATTCAAATGCCAATTACCTCTTGACATAATAGAGAGAGTCCTCGCAGTTTGAAGGAGCCTGATGGCTGAGTGTTCTCGAGCTTCAGGAAAACTTCCCGCTTGGCAATATCTGACATCGGCTTACTGTACATCAGGGATGTACGAACGAAGATCCCATTTTCGAAACTCATTTTTGGTAAATTATTGTTTTCAATTTTTAATTGCAATTTACGAAACGATTCGTTTGCTTCCCCCTACACTAACACACCCAAGTGATGAAATAAAGTGTAATTACCTCTGCCAGATTTCAGACAACGATATCGAATAGGTAGACATCAAGAATATGAGAGCTAGCTATAAATAGTACGACTGGTCTACGTAGAGTTTATCATTCATAATGAAGACACGATGATAAGCATGGCCTACTCAAACACATGCCACATGCGATAAGATACCAACTTTTAACAGCCTTGAATTTTATTTAAGGATTGATTATGATTAGTAAATAGGCATTCCCCATTCACAATATCATTTATGTATATATGCCTCAACTTGGATGCAAGTCAAGTCAACTTGGTTTCATATAAAGTCGTTTCGTGCCATATGTCATTAAAACAAAAATCCAATTAGTGTGTTAACTAAACTGACGTAATCATCGATGTCCAGTTTATTCGGGATCTGAATATTATATTCTTGATGTGGACTGTCAGTACTTCAAGGTTAAATAATGTCCTGCGCGGTTCATGTTGCATGAAATACTAAAATGGATGGATAATGTCAATGACCAGATTAGATCCTATAATTTGGAATGATGTCAAACAATGATTATGGTAAAGCTACTGGTAATGATAATGTATTTAAAATACGACTGTTTGAAAGTTTAATGATTAAGGGATGTTTAAGGAATGATTCTGAGGTACAACACCCCCAAGCTCCTCAAGCCCAAACTTTATCTTTTTCAGTGTCAGTGACGACGCGAGAGACAAATACAAGGATTTATTACGTTTTAGCAGTTCCGAGTTTAATATTTATACCCGATATGGAATCCTTGGCGGCTTAGCACGAGTTTCAGATTTTTGAAATGTCACAAAAATAAATAGCCCAAATGCGTTTTTGCGTTATTTATTAATATCAATATATTTCCTTCTATGCGTAGAAAGTATTAAGTACAAAATTACAACTCTGATCGGAGTAGCCCATCCTCACCAGGAGTGGCAGAGTCCTTCAAGGACAGGTCAAACATTTGTGAATACTCCTCAAGCATCTCAGGGGAAATATCCCTTCCTCCGCATACAATAACAACGATGGGTCCCTGGTCAGTTCGTATTCCCCGACGTTCCAGAACCCCTGGTATAACTTTGGAGTATATCGAAGCCATCGTGACCCCACACGAAGCTTCCACCAAAAAGCCATGATCATCTACATTGAGATATCGCAGTAAAATCAGTCAATTGTTTAGTAAAAAATCAGTTCCGATAAGACTATCAGCAATTAGCGTCAGGCCCAAATTGACTTACCAGCAAGACGCATGCACCCATTCGCAGCGTCCTTATCGGGCAACACGTGGGTGATAACTGGACGCTTTTGCGCCAGATGGAAAAGTGGTTGGGTGACGGAACGAGCCCCCAAAGTTTTAGCTATGCTTGGTAATTCATTTAGCACAACTATCTTTCCAGCTTCCATCGAAAGGTGAAAGCATTCTGCGCCCACGGTCTCCATGCAAAGAAGGGGAACATCTTCCCATCCAACTGCCTCCAGTCCTTGGAGAATTCCCATCCCCATTCCGCCACCCCCGACTGAGCACACTACGCAAGAAGGCTTGCGACCCTTTAAGTCTTCCTTGATTTCATGAACCATTGTGGAGTGCCCCTTCCTAGGAAATAAATGATATTATGTGAATATCACGACATCGATATTGATAACAGTAAAGATAAGCCTATGTCGATACTTCTTGAATTTATTTACCAGATTACTTGACCCTCGTAAGGGTGAATGAAGCCAATTTCGGGGTTGTTGTTAACCACCTTCATAGCGGCATCGTTTGCATCTTGCCAGTCCTTCCCAACCACGGTAACATTTGCATTGTACGAACGTAATTTGCGGATCATTCTTTCGGGGACATATTCCGGAACGTAAATGTCGCAGGGGACACCCAATACTTGGGCTGAGTAGGCCGTGGCCAGTCCGGCATTGCCCCCAGACGTTGCCATCAATCGGGTACAGCCTTGCTCCACTTTCTTGAGAATTGAGAATCATTCATCCGATTATCACAAAGTACTTTGTTCACATCGACCATAAAATAGTTATTTTTACCTCATGCATAATTAAATGCTAATTAAGTACCTCTTGACATAACAGAGAGAGTCCTCGCAATTTGAAGGAGCCCGAAGGCTGGGTGTTCTCAAGCTTCATGAAAACTTCCCGTTCGGTAATATCCGACATTGGCTTACTGTACATCAGGGGTGTACGAACGAAGATCCCATTTTCGGAACTCATTTTGCTAAAAAAAATATTATCGAGGTATTTTACTTTTCATTATAAGTTATATCCGATCTATTCACTGGGTCCGAACACTCCAAGGAGCAAGTATGCAATGGCTCGGATTTCAGCGTTCACGCATCATATACATACATCGTTATCGGGACTCGGGAGGCATGCAAAAATGTAGACCTACGCCTGGTCTCATTTTTGGTAAAGTCTATCATGAATCATGACGGTGCGATATGATAAGATATACATACCAACCTTGAATTTTATAATTAATTAATTAGACATATAGCTAATAGGCATTCACCATTCATCCCAAATCATGAAATTCACATTCACATCATATCGATCATGCCATTGGCTCATTACTTATGTCACGTATGTATTCCTTGTCTTCCAGCAACAAGTCAAGTAACTCAAGCCGTTACTTCTTAACCTTGAACTTGTGACGGTATCGATGAAAAACGTCACTGCATTACATCACATACAAATTTTACTAACTTTGGCAAGATAATCAAAATGTTAACTGAACTGAGGTGACATTAGCAATTATAAATCATACCATCAACAAACTCTTCGGGTTCAGAATGTTAATTAGTGTTTGACTAATGTTGGTGAAATATTGCCATCCGATTGCCTCAGAGTTTAAAAACAGTACAAAAATGATTGATCATTTGATCAACAGCAACTTAATATTCCACGAAATTATTCTTGAGTGGATAAATGTACTAGATTCTCACTTTTTGAATTATGCATAGTTAAAATTAGTTATAGAGTTAAAGGGACTATATTTTAATTGATGCCAAACAAACATGCATTTACTAATTGTAAATTAATCATCTAAATCAATCCATATTATCGGTTTGCAATAGTTTGCAATTTGCATGCATCCATGAGAGCACCCACCTATTGCATAAAGATAGCGTTTCCTTTGTTGGGCTACTTTCTCACAAGTTGGGAGAGAGAGATGACGAGTTTGGTGGTTCTGGAAAGATGCGCATAGATCTCGCCTGTGCGCCAGCTGATCCATCCCACATGGGTCCGGGATCCGATCATACAAACAAACAATTCTCAACTAATTAATTATCAAGCCAATTAAAGATATAATTTGTAGAAGTAGTTTATTTAAAGTTACACTCCATCCTGCCATTCACAAAACACACAGAAACTTAGGATAAGTAGGAACTAATTGAATTGTGATAACCAGGATTATTAGATAGATAGCTGTTGTCGTCTCATATTCCAGAGGTGTTTCGAAGCATTATTACGTTAATTAAACTGAAAGTTAACGTTCTTTCTTGCCCAGCGAGTCATTGAGTTTTAGCTAGAGATGAATCTGCTGGAGAACGTGAACGTGTTTTGCATCAGCCCCGCCGGGGTCACAGAAGTGGGGAGCCAACTCCTCACCCTGATCACTTGCCGGCCCCCATCCCATTCCCAGCTTGTGAAGCAAGTTAAGAGGCGGCTGAGGACGAGTAGCCTTCCCTCCGAATTCGAGGATGACCTGTCATTTTCAAAATATGCCTCATCGACTCCGCCCTCATCGAATGGCTTCAGTACGAGTAATGACCATGGCGGCGGACATAAGAAGACCCCGACCCCCACCCCGCATCAGATCCTTCGCCGAAGCTTATCCGACTACGTTTTGAGGGGACGGGGTGCAGAGAGTTTGGAGGATGTTTGCAGGGAATGTATCCGGAGCATGGTTAAGTTCCCGAAGAAGAGGAGCCAGCCCCGGAAGAAAAAGTCCCAGTCGGTGACGATGACCTGTAAGAGGAAGCGGAACCAGTTGGCGTCATGTAAATCGCTGGTTGGGCATCGTCATCACAAAACAGGTTTGCCGGGGACATCATAATTTTTTTATTTTATGAATTTTGTGATGATTAAGGGAAGAGGGACTTAAGTACTAATCATGTGTTTGTGATAATTACAATTACAGGTTTGCAGTCCCCCGGAACCGGAACGGCCTTCAAGGTGGATGGTTACATGCTCTCCTACTTCATAGCGGAAGTGAAGCGATCTCACCCCTTCCGGATGGCGTGCATTGAGCACTGGTCGAGTCAAAGTGGAATTCGGCGGGGTCCAAAAGTTCAGCCGAACTTGCTGGTCATGGTGGCGTTGATGAATAACCCCAAAAGTGAAGTTTTGGATTTGCTGGGGTAAGTCAGAAATGTGAACTCGGAGGGTTAGAGGGTCAAATGCATTTGCATTTGAGTATCTTTCTCATGTGGAGTAGATGTACTTTTGTTGAGTGTCCATTAATTGTTCTTGTTCTGTTCCTAGAAATAAAATGGTGAATTCCAATATCTTATTCCGGAGAAGTTTGGAACACGCGTTATCCTGGCTGTCGACCCTGGGTGGAGCCTTTTCAGCCCTTGGCGACCTTAGTCCTGCTTGGGTAAGTAAATGACGCTCGTACAACTAGTCTACATATTTGCTTTAAAAATGTGGAACTACATGTTTAATATTTTAATTAATCATGGAATTATTCGCTTTCAGGCTGAAGAAGCTGGTCATGTCTCTCTAACCCAACTCCGCATAGCCCTGAAACTTGGAGATCCTGGAATTCAATCCCGCTGCCGACTCTACGCTGCCATTAGCCTTCTTCAACGGGGATTTTTAAGAAGCTGTCGGGATATTGTTAGGAACGAGTATCAGTATGCGATTTCTTTACCGGAAGGGGCTGACCATAGGCTTCGTAGGATGTGCTTAGGAGTCTGGGCCAAGTTACAGTATCACTGGAAGCTAGCGACTAGTAATGATAAGAGGGAACTCTTCAAGTCCACTTCCGATGGCCTGGAAAACATCAGGAATAATGCCAAGTATTGGAATGTTTATAATTTGGAGGAAAATCGAAAACTTGTGCAGGAGACATCAGTAGAGGAATCCTTTTTATGACATGATTCGTTTGTAAAAGATATCCCAATAAAATATGCCAACGGAATGGATACGGAATACTTACGAACGAGTATTTTTGTAATTGTATTTCAATTTCGGTATGTAATAGTAATAATGTAATAGTAAAATATTAGATGTGTCATTTCATGTTAGAATCTTAGAATAAATCATATTTCTTTAATTGTGACACTACAATTCGCTTTAGGACCATGCAATTTATTTAAAGAATGTCTTAGCTGTCAAACTGATCCAAAAGTCATCACATTCACAGTTCAAATTACAAATAATTGGATAATGATAATATTTACTTAACATATTTGGGGGTATCGTGAGACTGACTCTCAAATTATTACATTTCCATCATTGAAAATTAAAATTTCTTTTTAACTTAGATAAAAAATGATAACGTTGGGTGGTACAATTAAGGCTATAGGATAGACGAAATACAATTTGAAGTGATCGGCAGGTCAAGCCATTTGAAATTGCGAAGTATGTGCAACTCATGTAACGTAATAATGCATCCATGCAACATCGGATTGTCGTTAACTTGCAGTTATGAAGTCCATGAAAAAACTTTAGTTCAAAAAAATTCTATGTCCGGTCCGAGTAAGTAGTTCAGTTGAAAATGACGTATCCTTCGATCTTCTACTTACAATTCCAATTTAGCTTACGATTAGCCTATTTTATCCACAGATACTACCTGAGAAGATAACCACGTAGTTTCATTCTATTCTGTCATTTGCTAATTCACAATCAGCTATCGGCAGACGCTATACAAGTGGGCATAGGGAAAGATCGAAAGCTGCTACACAACTGACGGGAACGGAACATGCTTTACATTCCATTAAGATTTCGAAACCCGTTAAGGGCGAGGGTAAGCAAACCTACATTAATATTCTAATCTAGACCCTTTAACCTATTAATAATGCCCATTAACAATTCTTATCACGAACTTCATCCTTCCAGTTTTACGAATTCTTTTGCTGTCTTCTCAATTTCTACGCGTTGACCATCTTGGTGATTTCTTACAAGACAGAGGTCCTTTCCCTTCATGGCTACTGCGTCCTTCTCACTCTGGAGTTAATTGTATTCTTATTCGACCTAACTAGACGTAGTTTAATTCCCAGTGTTCGGGGATTATTCGCGATGATCAGGGGACGGGCAGTACTAGGAAGACCCCACGCAGCGGGGTGGTGGGCATGGTGCGTTCCAGAAAATGAAGCTATGATCAAGGTATGCATGAAACTGATTTGCAGCATAATTAGTTCAATCTGATAAATTATTTTTCAAACGAAAACTACAAAATGAGTGATTGCTTTATTTTGTCTCTCTATTTCTATTTTAGGAGGTTATCGGGATTGACATGAAGCTACTGTTCTTTGCTCTAAGTGGGATGTTGGCTCAGCATCTGTCTCCACTTCCGGGAGGTGGTGGGGATCCCATCACTGCCCCTCAATTTGACCATCTCATGTGCCTCTTTTTCATTGTGAGCACGCGACTGATCTGCTTATCGGCCATTGTGATTATCGTGAACCTTATGATTCAATTAACTAACCTACTGGCTTAGAAACTCTTAATTGTACATATGTGTAGTTAGTTTTAGTGGCAAAGAATATGTATACGACTATTTGTTTGTATTTTATGGCGATGTGATGGTCGTTTTAGAAATGTGCTATTTATTATATTATCAATGCATTGTAAAAATAATAATAATTTATATGTAGATACAATCAATATTATTTATCAAAGTTTAATTTGATGCCAACTCCTACGTCTGTAATAATGTAGTATAATATGTGGATTAAAATCATGTTGAATATATTAATTAATTATTTTTCTTCATTGTTTACCACTTGAATATAATTACCGTTTTGTTATCTTTCATCGTATCAGTTTTGTATCATTGGTCAATTACAGGAAGGTAAGGGTTGGGGTATGGTGAGATGTGGAAAAAAAAATTTCCGTGAAGGTTGTTGAATAAAAATGGGTTATCTTTAACAAAATGAGAATTGACAATGTTGGGAACATTAATTGCCTATTAGCAATCCAGATATTTAAGTAACAGTGACAAAATGATTAGTCTATAGATCTATTTAACTTTCTCCAATGGCGGGTCGTTTACCATTTGGTTAGGTATGACCGGTTCCATTTGCAGATCTTCTATGAAAATATTTTGAGTCTTCGCTATATGTCCTTCAAGTGTCCTCCCCGTCCATCTCCAGTGCAATGATCTCTTTGGAGTCGCTCAGCATCGGGACCGGGAGTCGATGATTTAAATGATACCAGAAGAAAGTGTACGCACTGATGAAGCAACAGATTATAAAGTAGCCTAACTTGTTTTCCATGTTGAAATCGTCTACGTAATTGCTGCAAAGCTTTTAAGTGCACTAACCCGAATCTGAAGCAGACTTCAAGAGTAAAAGGCAAATTCAGGTAATTTTAATTACTCGATCAAAATACTGACTCCTCTATTGCTACTCACCTTTCCGTTCACTGAAGGAATACCGGACTGGACCTACTTATCTCTCTGATTGATTGTGAGTATTGAGCGGATTATGAAAATGGGAAAGTAGGTTATTCGGATTTTAATGATTTTCTGTTCCATTTTCCAGAATTAATGTTGCTTTTCAAGAGCACCCCATTCCAAAACCGAAAATAAAGTGGAAATGGATGGGTTTATGATATGAATTATGATACACTCCTTCCCCGGTCCGCCGTTCTAATTTGAAGCATAAGAATTATATTGGAAAATCAATGGAATTAATAGTTGCTTTATCTATTATTCATTAAGTCCACTCGGTCTTTCATGGGGAGAGTCATTACTTCTTATAAATGCTTTGGCTTGGCTTCCCATTTATTTCCGATTCTAATATCTAGAAAGCAAAGCAAAAGCTAGGCATACATATCATATTTATAGTTCTCCGGCCCAGGCTTCATTCATTGCAAATATGAAATTATGGACTGTGTAGATACAAGGAAGAGAGTCACGACAAGGTTTGTCAAAATGCTGAAATTTTGATGATGAAATGATGATGATGACTAGGAACCTGGTAATATATCGTCCGTTTTGGAATTCGAAGTCATCACGTCATCAATGTTCTACTCTGAATAAATAAATTGAAACGTAGTGGCTGGGTTTTATACTGCGCTATATAGCAAATCCCTCAGGGGAGGGGGGAGAATCGACGTAAATGTACCTTCTGAATAAAAGATAGTTACATGGCTTGGGTGGGTGAACGTGGACATGGAATGCGGACAATGAGGTGGAGCTCAGTCAGAAATCCGAGACCGCCATCAATTCGCCATTACTATGTTTAATATTAATATATTGAAGGAAATGCAATTTGCATAAATCTCTTAGTGGGCTTACATAGGCAATTCTAATACTTTCTATCTCTCTTAATTTTCTTGAGCATAAAGTTTGCTAATTTCCTTTCTGAATGAATTTGCAAACTTTTCCCGATGAATTGAATACATTTGCAATATTCCACACTTAACTTTTGGGGTTTAATATAACTTGCAACTGCAACATCCCAAGCAATAATTACATGATGAGCCGAGCAAAAGTCAAAGCGGTTCATACCAGGATATCGCTTTTCCCAGGTCACTCTAATCAGTGCTTATGAATTAACTAAACCATTCATTTGGAATCATACATTTTTATTAAATAATGATAATTATGTCCATACAACGCAATGGGGCATGGCTGACCTTGATAGAGATTGCAAATAATTAATAGCAGTTGCCATTTTTTAAAACTAGTGAAGCCAGTACAGTAGATATATGATATTTGATATGTTCATGTGACTAGTGCAGATACTGACTGCTTCATGAAGCATACAATACATGTGGCACTGGATAAATGACGACATTACCTGCACATATTATATCCAATCCAAACATAAGCCCAATTAAAGAGTTGAATTTTAATTCATGACTATTTAGGAACAATAACAATGCATCCATTTCCGGCTCGGAATTAACACTGCATGAGCTGAAATGTAAGCAAATATTTCAAAAATGACATGGTGTGTGTGATTGGCAACTGGTTGTGAATCTCAAATGCTCGAAATAGTGGACAATGCAAATCGAAAGTCTCACTTTTATAAGTTAGACCAAATGGATAATATGAATTTAGATCTCATTCATGGCTAAAAATGATTTGATGAAAATAACCTATCTTAACGTTCATGGGCGATGCTGCTGGACATGTCCATGATCGTGAATATAGAGTCTATATAAAATGCAAAAGATGTGAACTTAATAGCTCACGATCGGAGCATCACTGTCAACTGGAATCCATCTATCGAAATGATCATATCATGATATTGATAATGTTATGGTTGGTTATGGAAGAAGACCTTACCCTTCGTCTATGAATTTCCGTCCTTGGGCGAAACCATTACGGTTGCACTACCTTCTTCCTACCAGTGAATCACTAACCATACCTTAACCAAGTTTAGTCGTTTAAACTTCAGTCACAATTAACTCTTTTTTTCATGAGAACTCCGATTTAAGAATTGGTCTCACTTTGCCCCAGCCAGGAGTAAAGTGGTTATTTATTAGTAACATGTAGTGAATCTTAAATCTTGCTTATCTTTTGCTTCTATCATAGTATAGCATCATGCTCCAATTAAAATATTTATTATTTAATTTAACTGTATCGTTACTACTTCTGTGGATGGAGCTACTTTCTCCCAGTTCTAGTCAGCAAATCAAGTGGGAAGCCAATTCCAGCAATAGCAATGAAACAGACAGCTCTCAAAATCGCCATCCCAGTGTAAAGTTCGAAAGTGGCGATGAAGGGGCAATTAAAAACAATTATGAAGGAAGTTACGATAGCCCATATTACAATAAAAGTAGCAGGAAGGGTGGTAGTAAAGTGAATGAAGTGACGCAGAGGCAGTATTTCATCGAACAATCCCCGTTTCCCCCCGAGCCGCCCCCTTCATTTCAATTCCATTTTAAATTCAACTCATACTCCTCATCAATTTCCCCTCCTTCGTCGCACCAGGGGGGTGGTTGGAACTGGGACTGGCAATCATCGCCTAAAACGCCTTCACAGCAACATGGGAGAAAGCCAGCTCTTGTCCAATTTCCGGGAGAAGCTCTTCTTGACGCACTTCCGTCAAATTCCCCCTCTTCGAACAATCCTTTCAGTACAAGTGGCAGAAGGTCAGAAAATGTTAGTAATTTAGTTAAATATGTTATGTCAGTCTCTCAAGTAAAGTTTTTATTTTTGACTTTAGAGGAGTGGGTGTTGGTAGCGCCGTGAGAATCGACGAAAATTGCCAATGCGGATCAATTCCAATGGAACGGGATTCAAAGAAGCTTCAGAGAATCGTTGGGGGCACCATTTCAAAAGAAAATACATGGCCTTGGATGGTGTCTATCGCGTTTGTATGTTCAGTTTCTTACTCGTTATGTAATCATTAACCATACACCAGTTAAAAATTAATTATGTAATGAGAAATCTTGTCTTAAAAAATATTCCAAGATGGGACAGACCAAGCCCTTCTGGTTTTGCGGTGGCAGCTTGATTTCTGACAAATACGTCTTAACGGCAGCACATTGCTTGCGATCAATCAGGAATTTTGGATTAGCCAATATCAAGTTGATAATGGGGACCAACAACTTGATGGATAGTAAAACGGCTACACATTATTCAATACGGGCCCTGAGACCACATCCACTGTTAGAAAAGATAATTTCATAAAGGAGAAGCCTAATTGTAAAATTTTAATCTTTTATAAAGGAAACTGATGTGCATTTTGTTTAATGTCTTCAGATACAAATCAGGGACAGAAGAATTTGACATTGCCTTACTGGAAACGAAGGAGAAAGTGAATTTCACCAGCAAAGTATCTCCAATATGTCTGAGGCAAGACAGTGACACGTATTTGAACAGGACGGTGACGGTGGCGGGATGGGGGACCTTGCAGAATGGAGAGGATCCACCAGCCGATCTCCGTGAAGTTGATGTAATCTTATCTGGTTGTCACTCGTATCGGCTAATTATCGTCATCCTGACTTGGAGTAATAATAAATGTATTATTTGACTGCAGCTCAAGGTCGTGTCACATGAGTCGTGTGAAAAGGAATATTACTACAATTATAGAACAAGCATCACCTCTTCAATGATATGCGCCTGGCTGCCCGGAAAAGATTCTTGCCAGGGGGATTCGGGAGGTAATATGTATACTGAAAGCTAGTCTATCTCTCCAGGTTAATTATGTTGTAAAACAGTATAAAAACCAATGAATCAGCTAAATTTTAAAATCATCAATCCTCTTTGTTCATTAATCAAAGGCCCACTTTTCTTAAAGACAAGAACATCAAATTCTTACGCATACACTCAGGTATGTGAACTTGATTGATTGGATTCATGATATGATAGGCGAGTAATTAATTATTTACATAATTTTTATGTGCCTGACACACAGATTGGAATTGTATCGTTTGGGCCTCCACAATGTGGGACAACAAAAATTCCTGGTAAGATACAAATACTATAAACAGTAAATTACAATAATTGCAATTACCAAAACTTCCGTATTGTATTAATTTGTATTATGTACCTATTAATTTACTTTGCAACATGACAGGAGTATACAGCAAAGTAGGAGCTGCCACCAAATGGATTAAATCAGTCACCAAGAACGGGAAATTTTGTAAGAATTCATTTTAAGTTCCTACCTTCTTCCACCTTGAACTAATTACGATTAATTTTTATGTAAGCCATATAGTTTCCGTTCACAAAAATAAAGTTTTCAAGTAACGATTTTATAGCATAATGCAAATTAGTTTATTTTATTTGAGATTTCATGATATCATTATCAGAATCGTGGTGATGTGATCCTCTAATCTCTTTTCATCTCATTTTCCTGCGAGCGAGGTATGTTTATGCAAATATATTGACAGAAATAAGTGGACCGAACAATTTTGCAAAATAAACTTGCATATAAAGTTTAATCATAAACGGCCATATACAAGAATAGGATTTGTTTAGGCATATGCATGGGAGATGTGTATAAGAAGTCTTCATGTTATTTCTTATCCGTTCCCATTGTTTGCCTCATCTTAACCAAGGATTTCACAACGGAAGGATCTGCCAGCGTTGAGATGTCTCCGAGGTCGTGGATACTTCCACCAGCAGCAATTTTTCTAAGAATCCTCCGCATAATCTTTCCTGATCTTGTCTTCGGAAGACCATCGTTAAACTGCAATGCAAATTAAACGAGATAAATCAGTGATGCCAAAAAAAATCCCATGAACTTGTTTTAGGTAAAACTCATAAAAAACAGGAATTAATTAAATAACATACCATGATATGATCTGGCATGGCGTAACCAGCAATTTGAGATTTACAAAGGGCTCTAAGCTCATTTTTAATTTGGTCTGGGTTCTCTTGTTTCCCTTTCTCCTTGAGGACGACAAACGCAAAAATACCTTCGCCTTTGACATCGTGTGGGAATCCAACCACGGCAGATTCACTAATGAGCTGATGCTTTCCCTATAATGTTACATTAACATTTAGCATTACATTATTAAAAGTTAATTAACGATGAAGTTTATTCATTGCGGCTAGAGTTTCAATCAATAACTTTACCATCGCATTCTCTACTTCAGCAGTTCCCAATCTATGCCCAGTGACATTAATTACGTCATCCATTCTGCCCGTTATTTTCCAGTACCCATCCCTGCTTCGGACTGCCCCATCCCCCGAAAAATAATACGGAGGATATTCCTTAAAGTAGACTTCATGGAATCTGCCAGGGTCATTCCAAATGGATTGAGCCATGCCGGGCCATGGCTTCTCAATGCATAAGGGACCTTCCAAAGTTCCAGTACTTTCATCTTTGGAAGGGTTAATAAGAATCGGCTTCATTCCGTAGAACGGTCTCATTGGCATTGCGGGATAAACTGGGTCCTTGGGCCCACTTGGACGGGGTGCTAGGCAGACGCAGCCAGTTTCTAAAAATGAATATTTTGTAAAATGCATAAAGAACAGATCAGGAACAAGATTCCCTTAGCTCAGGAAATTAAATATGAAAAGGATTTTGCATAATGGGCCAACCTGTCTGCCACCAAGTATCAACCACAGTGCATTTTGTTTCTCCAACCACATCATTATACCAAGTCCAAGCGTCATGATTAATTGGCTCTCCCACACTTCCCAAAATCCTCAAGCTTGATCGGTCATACTTTTTCACCCATGCCGTGCCAAATTTCATCAATAATCTAATTGCGGTTGGTGCACAATAGAAATGTGTTAATTTCAGTCGCTCCACCAGTTCCCAGTATCTCCCTGGAAGAGAAGAAAGATTACGTTAAGTAACATGCTTTAATGAGATTCATTTTTGATCCTGATGATTGTCCATGTACACCATACCAGGATTAGGGTAAACTGGGGTAGATTCAAAGCAAAGTGTTGTAGCCCCAAACGCCAATGGACCGTAGGTTATCAAGGAGTGACCAGTGATCCAACCGATATCCGCCACACAGCCAAATATATCACCTTGTTTGAATTGAAACACGTGCTGTAGAAGGGAAACAATACGCCATGAATTTTCACATCAATGATCAATCACTTTCAAATCAGAAAGTGCAGATATGTACAGGAAATGAATTCCGTATCAGCTCACTTCAAAGGCAGTCAGAGCATACAACAGATAGCCCCCTGTGGAATGGACGAGACCCTTAGGTTTTCCTGTCGAGCCGGAAGTATACAAGATAAAGAGGGGGTCGTTGCTATCAACATATTCAATATGGTCGGGGGCATTTCCTTCACTATCTAAATCTTGCAGAAAATGATCTCTGGGATGTTGCAATGTTACTCGGCTCTTATCCCCGTCTCTGGCATCCACCAAAACCGTCGTTACTTGTGGAGTTTGCTTTAATGCCTCATGGACTGTTTTCATTAGGTCCAGCTTCCTCCCACCTCTGATAGCAACATCCGCACAAATGACTACTGTGGCTCCAGCTAAGATTGGACAATTAAAAATAATTCATGAAACATGAAATTTGCAGAACAAAGTAATCTCAAAATTGACTCTAACCATCATTAATCCTTGAAGCCAGCGCTTCAGCACTGAAGCCAGCAAAGACAATGGAATGTATTGCGCCAATTCTTGCACACGCCAACGCCATGGCTATCGCTGTGGGTCCACATGGAAGATAGAAGGCCACTCGGTCACCTTTCTTGACATTCCCAACGGTCCGTAATATGGAAGCATATTTGACGACAAGTTTTTGCAGCTCCGCGTAAGTAATAAGCTCGTGCTGGTTTGGCTCATCCTTTTCGAATATGAGGGCAGTTCGATTGGGATCCTTTTGGGCGTGACGATCAACGCAATTAACTAGATTTCCAAATGACCCATTATAATTAGTTCAGTAATGTTTAAGGTATCTACTTAATGATGTCTTAGCACTGTCAAGCAGCTTGACTTACCAGATGCATTCAACTTGCCCCCAGAAAACCATTTGACTCCCGTAGAAAAGTCCCCTTCCACAGTTGACGTGAAGTCCTGCTTCCAATCAAGTCGGCTGGCCAATGCTTTCCAGAAAATTTCTGGCTAATCAACAAGTCATGAGAAACAGGCATAATTTTTACGGGGTAAAGTGAAACTCATTTAATTTGACTGATCATCAAATATTATTTTAATCTAGTCCACACATTAAGTGCTCATACCTTCTCTATACTAAATTTATACAGATCTTGATAAGATTTTATGTTCGGGTCCATCTGGGCAATCTCCGGCATCGGGGTGGTTAGGAAACCCCTCAGGTGTATGAATTCCAGCCGCTTCCCCCATGGCTTCTGGACTATGATGTTGGAGAGGAAGCGTTGAGAGTTTTTCAACATTTTGGAATAGTTTTCACGGATACCGTTAACTCAACAGCTCAACAGTTAAAATATTTATGGTCTTCACACATTTATTTTGCTAAAGAGACATCAGCAATTCCCTGTCGCTTTCTTTCACATTTCCATGGATTGGCAATCCAAAACTTTTCCTGGTATGGAGGAAACGATTTTATTATGTTTGATATCGATATATTGATTGATCCGCAGTAAATGTTTGATTAACGCTGAATTTGGAACAATGTGTCACTTATGCCGCATAATAGTTTTAGCTCGGTGGAAGAAAATACACTTTTGCTAGATGAACATGAGACATGAACTGCTTCCCTGCATTCACGAACTGTCTTCATATCCCAAAATCCATGTATTTCTGTAACTGATTTAGGAGGAAACCTTCCTGACTTCTGTCAGCGTCTTGTCTCGATGAGATTGAGAACGACAGGGCAATATGTCAGCGTCTTGTGTTTCCGGTGAAGTTTTACTTTCTGAGAAAATTACTTTCAAAGTAATGACCAGTTCCCTCTCTGAAATGAACACAACCAAATGAACCAAGTATTTGTATAACGGTTTATATCTATATTTAGTTGGATTTAATGTTAAAGTTAATGGCTCAATCAATTAAGCTACAGGACAATAAATCTGCGTAGGCTGGACTATTTTGCAGGGAAGCCTAATCTAATTCAATATGTGGCCTGGCCGCATGCTAAAATAGTAATGGGCTATACGGCATCCGCAAGGCTAGCAACCACACGAGACAAGGTTATTTATTTATTAGAAGAAAGTTCTTTCGTTAGTTCTTATAGAAGAAAAAAGGAAGGATAAGCTAGAAATAGAACTGATCGTGAATAGGGTTAATAGGAATGCGTGTTCATTCATACCAGAGTTGTATTTTGTATACTAAACAATGTTGAGTCAAAAACTAAACTATTGTTGGTTAGGTTTCACCTTCTCTGGTTTCCTAATCTGTACTTGCTTACCTGTCATCTTCTTACCTGTTGGTGGATGGGTTGTTTCCTTTCCATAAACTAAACCGTTTGATGAATTAAAAATAAAGACATACGCATACTAAGGAAGGAGCAAGAGGACTACATATTACTTAAATGCCAGAAGGAGGAGTTGCTCATTGCTCATGGACCATGGCTAACGTGGATCATATCCTATTATCATATTTTAGCTGGATTCATTATAGTATTAACGTAAATGTAAGCAAACACTCTGCACTAATCCAATAGATTTATGAACTTAACCAAGTTTCATGACTCTACTACTAATCCAATATAATCCCAAATCCTACAGAGCAAAGTTGCCAAGTAAATTGAATAACTGAGACTGGGTCCGTGTGGCAATTGCATGATTACGCATATTAATTTAGCATGCCATGCATGAGGATTCATACGATTGGCATTATGCGAGAATATCTCATTTACTTTGGAATGTTACTTTTTAGACAATAACAAAAATGCACAGATAACGTAACATGCTAAGCTATGCCAGAGCTAAGATCAATAAAATAACCAATTTATATTACCACACACACTTTACTTTATAGCCAGTCACAAATGGAGGAGATAACCTTGAGGTAGCTTGGTTTGGTTTTGATTACCTTGCTAAACTTGATACAAAATTATATGCGTTTTTAAGTTTATGTGGCAAATGAGAAGTATTCACAGCGCATCAGCGTTGCCAAAAACGCTGCGGATGCGGAGTAAAATAGTATACAGATAGTATGACTAACGACTAACTTCTATATGGTAAAGTGTTACCATTTTTTATTTTAAAAATAGCAAAGTAGGCTAGTCATATCATACAGCGTCCGACGCGTCATTTAGTATTTATATTTTTTATAAATGTATTTACACAACATACATATCTCTGCACGTGTACAATATAACTGACGAGGAGAACCAGTATAGTAAATACCTTTATGCTTTTTTACAGCATGATTAAAAGCTCAAATTATGATATTGATAGAGGATCCAGCTCCGTAAGCATAAACCTTTATCCGATGCATCACACTATCATTTGACACAACCAAATAAACTGAACAAGTGTGATGTCATTTTATTCGAAAGTAGTTCATGAGCAAATGAAAATTGACCGAACTTTGGAGCAACACCGAATTACCGAAACCCTAGATCTACTCATGTATGAAATCGAAAGTCAAAATGGGCTTAACTTCTCAGACAGACTCAAATGAAATTAAAACACTGCAGGATTCGACCTAGTAACCCACTCCTTTTAACATTCCCAATCCCAATGTTAGTAAACTAAGCAATAGCAGACGAAATTCTTTGAAAAGAAAACATACCAGTCTTTTTGCTAACTACTCGGCACTTCCCATTTCCGGTATACATTTCTCTTCAACAACATGAATAAAAACATGTCTATAGAGCGTCTGCTTTATCTCTTCACGTAATCATTTACGCATAGTTCATGCCATAATATGCATCTTGTGGCAAGCTAGCAAAGTATCAACTCAACTAAAGAACTTTATGGTGAAGCCAATATTGTAGGCCAATATTTGGTGTTCTTTCACAAAGAACACCAAGCAGCTAAAAAAGTATAAGGATACTTACCAACTTTACGTATATCAAAATCCAACTAACGAAGTCGCTCCAATTTAATCAAAATATTTTGTCGTAGCACATATTTCTTTTTATGTATTTTCTTCACTCATCAAACAATAATTGATCTTTTCCAAGCATGCGAAAAATGTTACTGTCGAAAAGGCAGTTTAAAAATTAAAAGGGTAACCGTAATTTAAACCACAAAAAAGAGCCAATGCAATGATATGAAATTTTGATCATGATGTTTATTATTTTTAGGCAATAGATAAGTAGATAATCCAGTGACATAGACAATGCGGTGAAATACTGGACAAGGATGGCAATTTGACACACATATTGCATCAAAGACATGCCATGTCATGAATAACAACCTGGTTGAACGCCCTGCTTCATCTGCATATACATATGAACAATATAATGATGTTACCCTATTTCTGAAGGCACTTGAGCTGAGCTTAATTTTAAAAACATGTATATAGATGACCTCACTGGCTTAATTCATTAAATTCCACTGGACCCGTAGCCATGTTTTTGATCAAGAAATGTGACAGCGGCACTTCCAACTGAAGTTGATTTACCGTCAGATAAGCTCAGATAAGCCAATGGCTTTGCCAATATCAGTATCATTATTCATTATGACATGAGTCAAAACAAAACTCTCAATTCGGAGAGATTAATGTAAACTTTTCAAGATTTTATTTAAAAATAGTTTTTAATTGGTTTGGTGGTATTAAAAATAATTTATAAATTGGTATACATACAACAATCAACCAGAAAAAACAGTCACACGAATTTACGGTTAGAACTACCCTAACAATGTGTGATACTTATAATATTGAGCAATTAATGACCGTACTCTGAGGCTTCAATGGCTTTAGAGGCCACTGGAACGGCCGCCAAATTTCCAATGCTGTAGCCTATTGAGGGGGAGCCATAGGCGGTGGCGAACCTAATGCCATGTTGGCCCCCATAAGCTGCCAAGAGCGGTTGTGAGTATCCAAGATTGGGGACTGACAAGGCGTAAACTGCCCTCTGGGGACCGTATTCACTGGACAACACTGGGGCAGCTTGAGAGTAGGATCCCTGGTGATGGTGATGGGCTGCAAAGGAGGGGGCAGCGTAGATTGCTGGTTCAAGGGCAGCCTTATGGACTGGGACGGCAGGGGCGGAGTACTGGATACTCTTCACTGGAGGGGCACTAGAATATAACATACCATATTTACCGTTAGAACGCTTCCAGAGGAAATTGTCCCTTCTCATGGACTATCCAAGCATAAGAATA
The DNA here is from genome assembly GCA_034700485.1 of Pseudosinella alba. Lineage (NCBI taxonomy): Eukaryota > Metazoa > Arthropoda > Collembola > Entomobryomorpha > Entomobryidae > Pseudosinella > Pseudosinella alba. The sequence continues at coordinate 53,902 of JAQIXQ010000114.1, forward strand.
TTAGTAAACTTACTTGAGTGGGGCAGTGATGGTCCTTGTAATCGTGGTTGTCTTTTCTATCGAAGGGGCAGAGTAGGTTTCAACAGACTTTGTTATCGTGGGGGCTGGGTAACTAACCTAAAATCAAAATTAATGACCCCTCATAAGCATTTTACAAAATTTATTGAGTAGCAATGAGGGAAGTTTTTACTATTTCTCACTAACCTTCGCCACGGATGGAACTGAATAGGTGTGAGCCTTTGGTGGAGGAGCCTCATGTCCAGCATGGGCCACCGCAAACAAGGCTGCGACAACAGCGACCTGAAACAAACATTTCGAACTTTAAACAAATTGCCTTCTTCACTGCATGGACTACTTAACAAAAAAATCCGAAACAAAGCAAGCATTTTTTAACATAACGAACGTCTCACCTTCGAAAACATTTTGTCTTCCGATTTTTTTAGAAATGAACACCCACAAGCAAATAATTTTATTTCTTCGATAATTCTCACTCAGAACTCAGACTGAAGATTTTAGTGGGAGACCCACATCTATATATAAGCACCTCAAGATATAGTCCCTTAAAAGCACAACCAGGAAGAAATAATTAGGCAATGGAGAGTCGCCATTGCTGACATGCTGGGGAGGGGGTGGCTAGTTCCGTTAGAAAAATAATACAAATTGTTCGCATTTCATTTCAATTTCAACATTTTAAAAAATTTTGCTTGTCTCCTTGCATGGAGCACACCACACCAAACTACTACATAATATATCAAGTCTCGTCATTTCACACACAAAAGTTAATTTTCAAATATATTTATGTTATTGCAGCTATTTCGTTATATAACATTTAAGTGCCTTATTATGGTCAGTTTTTTGTTTAAATGTAGGCGACTTGTCCCCTAATCTATTAGTTGATTTGATGCTATGTTCGTACTACATTTTGGCTTTGCATGTAATAACGCGGCTCATCAAGTTTGTTTTTAAAGGCTTATCAGTTTCATATGCAACAAAGGAACGCTCTTACCCATCACATCAACATGACTCATTTCTATATGTGCCACCGTACTGACCGTACCATACGAGGATAAGCAAAAGATGATGATAGGATAGAGATGGCAGGGCAGAAATGTTACTTACTTACATGGCTTATGATGACATGTAATATTTAATTCTTCTTCCTCATATTCATGCTCACAACAATTCAGCACAAACTGTTACCTTTATATTGTTTCGACAATGTATCTTCAATCATCATAACTCATTTCATTAGCTAAAGTCCCTCGGGTTTGCATCGTGAATTTTTTAAATTTGACCATATTATTGCGTGAAGTTGCAAGTGGAATCATAATGATAATGATGATTATGATTATGATGAACACGGCAACACGAGAGCCCATGTAATATGTGCTCAGTCAGTAAATGTAACTTGCATGGCATGAGTTGAATACTTTACATATATCCTGAAGGAATCAATCATCTTTCACATTAAAAATTTAAAATCCACTTCATTTCCGATTTTTGATGAGATGATGAGATGAGGTAAAATAGGCGTTCACAGTCCACTCATCATCAACTTATTCTTGACGTCTGCCGCAGTACCGCATGATCACGCAAATGTTGCATTATTGCAATCTAATTCCCGTCTACCTAATTTTAAAAGTTTCACTTTTTGCATAATGTTACTAATCAAACTGCATTTAACTTGGCTGGGTCGTAATTTTGACAGAACTTTGTGAAGTCAAAGTGAGCCCTCTCCTATCACTGCCTGATTTTTCTCTAGGCAAATTAGGCGTTATTGCAGCGAACCACGCATTTTCGTTTAAATTGCCATTTTAAATTATCTGTCGGACAGTTTCAAATCAGCAACTATATATGTGCATTTAATAGATAAGGAATAAACGAATGAGTGCATTACGTAATTAATATTTAATGGAGCAAGAAATATGTTAAAAAAGTTAGACCGAAATGAGTCAAAAGATGCTAATCTATTTCATGTCATATCTATATGAGTCACTTTTAAAGGATTGCATACTGATTATCACAAAAATATGACACTCAATTAAGCAGTAGTGTGAGCTATATAGCACTGCAAGTAGCATTTTAATGCAAAATTGAATGGAGTGTTATGTTGTGAGATGAGACAGAGTTGCTTATTTGAAAGAGCGACAACAACACGCAATGACACAATTCAAAGTAAAGCTATGCCCGGCGACATATATTGCGAATTGTAAATCTCAATAAACAATAAACGGTTTGGGGAGGAAAAAATGTATCCTCATTCATTTCCGGTTTTTTGATTGCTTAGAGTAGCCATCTTCCACGTTGATTATGTAGGAGAAGTCACATCATATCCGGTCCGTCATGTCGAATGTTGCTTGCATGACTCGCATCGTAATAATAATAAAACTAATTTGGTTACTTCACGAAACTGAAGTTAATCATTCTCATCCATCCAAATACAAATTATGAATTCTTATAGTCCCTTGAAAGAGTGAATGATTTTGCAGAAAACAACATGATTAAACTTGTTTGTTTACATTTCGTTCTATTCTGCCTGACATAATTTGTTACAGTGAGTGATATATGCTCACATCTCGGTAATTAGCTTACTGCTTACATTAAGATCGCAAAATAAATATGTTGGCTACCTATATACTTATTTGGCTTTGTTACCTAACTATGTAGTCTTATTTATGACAAGTAATCTTAATTCCAAAAAGGGACGACAAAGATTTTGGGATCGATTTACTTTACTTACTGTACCTGTGATACTATTACAGTTACATACATAACTATAATTGTGATTTGATTATGATTGATTACCAAATATGTTATTCATAATGATGGCGGTAGAAAAGCAAAGGATGTGACCAGTTTTATCCATGTTATGACTTCATGCGTAAATTACGCAGGTTCATTCAGTCAATGCGTTCCGGTTCCAAACCCCTTGGCGCACTGACTTTGGAACAGAATAATTCAGAATATATATATCGAACATGATCCCATGACATGGCTAGACAAAAATTGTTCCAAAGACAGATAGGCATATATAAGATCTCGTACAATGCTGGGTAGGCTTTCTCCAGCAACACAATGTCGACCCTTTGTTCATTCCTATTCCAGGCGGATCGATTATTGCTAGGATGCGGGCAACACAACAAAGCCAACTCTGATCTGACTCTGTCTAGCTTCGACCTGTCACTTGTGTGTATAATACCCCTTTACCTCAACCGATTATGACAGTGAGTATGTACTGACCTGAAGTTATTCGACAAGAGAAATAATATTTATTTAATACATTTTTAATCACTGTCGTTTCTGGTGCTACCAAACTAGTCATTATTATTTACCTATTAAATTATTTCTTTTATTTCATCCCCAGTACCATTATTTGTTGATTGATTTATTCATACATTGGCTTTTCGTAGTCATATTATTCATAATGGATGAAAAATTTCTGGAAGAGCTGAAATCTGTTTCAGTGCAGGATATCCTTCAAGAAGTTAGTCACGAATGCAAATTCCAATTGCAAAAAAAACTGTACTTTTAAAGACATATAGCTAGATACATTGATATAATTAAATTAATTTTCCTTACAGCAACGACCAACAACTGCATTCCGGCTTAGTACTGCCAGGGGACCAAGGGGTTCATCAGTTCCAGCATCGGGAGGCTTATTTGGGGGTCCGTCCATTCCAGAAGCGTCTGCCGTTTCGTCATTTAACATGGCCCGAAGCACATCCCCCCAGGAAATTCAATCGGATGAGATAACCACGCTGGCCAGTTACCGTCCTGAATCTGCAGCGTTCACTTTTTCATTTAATCGTCCAAAAACGGGAAAAAGTCGAAGGTCGGACTCTGAGGAAGGGGGTGCCGGTGGCGGAAGACGCGCCCCATCTGCGTTTAGAAACCGGGGGAATAATGTCTCTGGGGGGTAATCCTAATTTATCAAAAATTTGCTCCTTGCCCCATTATCTAAGTATTTATGCTCATGCTATTTTTTATTTACGATATCTCGTGATGCATGATTTTTAAAAATGACATTTTAATTTATATTTAGCTCAAATCATGTTCGAGCCATATCATCAACAAGGGCAAATAGTACCTTCATGGCAGAGGAAACAGTAGAATTCATACCCGACCTGGATGATGTCAATGAGGAAGATCTTCAAATGACTGTTGCTTCAGCTCCGGCGTAAGTTTAATTTTAAGTTCTAAATAAATTACGAATATTAAGTTAGAGCATAATTTTTTAAATGTAATATATATGAATGAATTTCCTATTCCAATGACAGATATGAAGTTCAGCGAATGGCCAGCTTGAAGGAATTGGATGCGGAGCTTATGCAAAGCAAGCCGTTCTCCGTAGTTGATGGAGTGAACTTAAGAAAACTGTGCAAGTTTATAGTACCAGAAAAGCAGCTAATGGAGGTATTTGTAAAGTTACTGAGAATATAGATACTCAAATTTATTTTAATAAAACAAGGTAACTTTGTTGACAAAATTACAAATTCCTATTTTTTTCAGCATGATGAACATTGGACATGGGATAGTTTGTACACTGAAATAGTTTCTTCGCCAGAGCTTGGAGAGTTGATGCGAATGTCACGGAAAGACGCTGTTGATACTGATCTGGAAGCAATTACTACAAAAGTGTCGTAATACTAGAACTAGAACATAGTAACACCCTATTATTTGAACTTGTCAATATTACTAGATTCCAATAAACAAACGTTAACAAAAAGTTATGATGGCAAAGGCAACAGTAGTGGTCAAATAGTTACGTCTACTTACATCAGAAGAAGGAACACTTTCACAAATAAAAAATATATATTGACAAGGATATTACAGACTTTTTGTTCCGTTTCAAAAGGACGAAATCACTAAATGCTATGCAGCATTAATAAGCATCCTGATTTTCACTTGCTTCACTATCACTGTTCCTTCTCCTTCGGCGTGGAGGGGGAGTAAAGGGAGTGCCCACATTGATGTAACCATCCCTGTACATTTCCTCTGTGGAAG
>JAQIXQ010000115.1:0-58677 GCA_034700485.1 Pseudosinella alba
CGGCTCATCGTGTCCACATACTTCTCCATATAATCCAGGAGGTGTTGGAATGTGAGGCGGGGGCCATAACAGTTAAAGTTATACTTTGCATCGGCGAAATGGGCAAGGGGACGGAGGTAATAGTCCGTTGGCTGCCGTCGGAATCCACTTTTAATTCTACGTGTATTGAAGAGCGAGATAATGGAACCGTCTTCAGAGTGCATTGTGTAGTAGCCTTGCTTGGAATACTCCTTCCAGATTAAAGGGCAGTTATCGAAACGATAACCGCAATTGAAATCATCGGGCATCCCTGCCAAGAGTAGTGGGAACAGGTTTGGAAGAGTATTCTCTAATTGGAAGAATAATAAATGTGCATTAGATCTATTGTCCTAAAATAATCATTTATTCCATAACTGGGGCCAATTGTACCTCCAATTTTGTTATATCCAAACATTTCCACTGCCTCCAGCTCATTCTTGAGGAAGGAGTAGCTTTGGGGCATCGCCCTCAAAAAATTCATTCTGGACATGGCATCAATCCCAAATATGACCACGTTGAATTTGTTCTCCATTTCCTCGTTTCTCCTCCCATTGGAACCCGGCTTCAAATGAACGAAAGCGTGTACATCAGCCAGGATTTCTTCTGTTCCGTTTTGGCCTTTCCTTTTGCAAAAGATGGCGATGAACTCATGTCCATCAGGGACTTTTGTTTCGGCTGTGAGGCTCACGGGAAAACATTTGGCAGAAAGTCTGAAAAAGCAATTAAAGCATTTATACATGTTGCTCGATCCTTAAAACAATAATTAAGACTAGCTAATATAATTATATAAAGAGATTGTTCCCATACATTTCGCTGCTATCATCCGGAGACCTCGCTGACACATTTCTCCCCACCGTTCGATAGCAGCAGGACTCATACCCTTCATCCCGGAAGTAGTCTGGTCCCTTGGCTGGGACGATTGTGGACTGAAGGGTGGAGTTGAAGAGAAGGGGATAGCTCCCTGAGCAGTTCAAATTCGCAGGGATTTCTTCATCAACGAGGTGTTGGATGGACTCATGATAAGGCTCCAGTTGGGGGATGGGGCATGCGGGGTACTGCTTGATAGCCCCGTTACTGGTTTGGGGAGATGTGGGATTTTGTGGGGAAATGTTCAGCTCGCTTACTCGCTTCGTGGACAAATCCTCGATTTTGCTTTCGTGCTGAGATCTGAATCCAATGCGACGTATCAAGCTGGCCTGATAGAAAATGAGCCCAATAGTGACAAAGAGAAGACCACCGAGGACGATGGAGAACCGACGTTTTAAAGCAGTTGCAGCGGGCATCCTTCCCAGTCATGCAGGTTGGCGGGTCATAGCTTATCTTTGGTCCGTTATGACACGACTTGGCACAACGCGACAAAATGATATCTTTAACTTTGATAATGCGACTGCGATATTGATAACGATAATATCAAATATTGAGATTTAGCTCGAATACCGTAAAATGATTTTACGACCGAGTTATGTAATGTAAACTAACTTACACTGACTTGGAATGTATCATAGGTAATTGCTCTAATGCATACTTCCAAATACCACTAACCGGGTTTCTGGTACAATTTGATATACTTACAATTAGTATATACTTTTCATTAGCATACCAGTGCCTGACATGCCTACTTATATGTAAAAAGCATATCTTTGACATGTTAACCTTTGACATGACACTGATTTAGTCGCTAGACATTTACTTACGACATACCAATTAAGATCGTATTCGGCACACAATTTACATATTTTCCGATGACTAAATCAGTTATCGCGTTGCCTATTATACATTCCAAGTCAGTTAACCTTGTATAACTCAAAACCAGATAAATCTCAAATGCAAGTAAACTGGTAAACGAAATTTTTATTTTCACATCTTCCCCCACAAACTGGTATTTATTTTGAGGCAACAGTGGAATAGAATGCAATTTACATAGAATCTAAACTGGTGGAATTATTAAAAAATTTGCAGCTATTAGCTAACAATGAGAAGGGGAAATTATATTTTTTCTTCTAAAAGTGTTGATTTAATGTCGAAGTTTGCGCATATGTTGATTATGACTCCCATGATGGTGATGATGATTTATTAGTGTAATATCCTGCGCCTTTTTCAGCTCTTTCTTCATGTAGGTATCCATGAACCTGAAATCCATGAGCATTTCCTGTATCACCTCTGTCATCAAGGTGGGCCATACCTTTTCAAGCTTGTCCACTTTCTCCACTATTTCCACCCCTGAGTAAATGAGATCCCCCAGGGTTTCTGCTCTCTTCCTTTCATGAGACGTTGCTGACATAGTCTCGCCAGTGGCATTTGTACCCGGATTGGGACTAGACTTTAGCTCGATTTCATTAGCACCATCGCGTTTAAAGTTGGTAAAATAGCCATTATTATCCGCTTCCAGCAAAAGTGGCGGAGGGGGACAGTAGACCAAAGCTTCCTTTCCAATCACATCCAGTAGGACGGGATCGTCATCCCAGGCTGTACAGAAATTACCTGCAGAACCATGCTCGGCTTGCTGGGAGGGGCTGTGAGACCTTCCGTGATTGGGATTATGGGCTGAATTCACTGCCAGAAGTCTTTGGGGTCTACCTGCTCAACATAACGTTTGCATCGCAATCAATTAGACAGTAATTATATAATTACTATAAGCAGGTTAGGTAATTGCCACAATATTTTCATACTCGATTCATCTGAAGACGTGGACGGGGAGCAGCAGCAGAAACAATGAAGCATATGAAGTCGCTTCGCCAGCGGCGTTAACGCCGTTTGCGGAAGGCAAGACAATGCCAAGAAGCCCAGGGATTCGAAACCTTTCGCTTGAGCGGCGGGGGTCACTCCACCTCGATATTCCGAACATACCTGAGGTAGGGAAGCCAAGATACATATAGACAGAGAAAGCATCATAAGTTACCATTTTGTATATATCCAATTCAAACATACGCAGTTGAAACTGACCTCTTTTCCATTAATAACTTGAAGTCCCCAGTGAGATAATCTATAGCTTGCATAGTGGGGCCAGGCTTGATGACTTGCAATGGGGTTCCCTTCTTTGGCGATGGAAAGCGAGGTCAAGCCTTGCAAATCTGATAGTGCATCGAGCTGGGCTAATGTGCAAATATTATTAGCTCTGCAAAGAAAGCATTTGGCAATTAATCACATTCGTGCATCACCCAATCGCGATAATTTTTAGATTTATTTCCTCTATGACATACCGGAAGTGAAAGTGTTCCAATGATGGAAATACCTGTCGAAGTTTCCCAAATAATGGAATAATACTATCATACGAAATATAGTGGAATTTTGCAGTGCAAACAGGACATGTCTGGCTTGTTGTGAAAGCCTACAGAAAACGCAATCAGTGAATATTCCACAGGCAATTTGAGATACATAATGGTGTATAAGCAGACTTACCGTTAGGGCATGTCTCAGGCCACCCTGGCCAAAGACATTTAAAACTTTCCCTTCGATCTCTACCAAAAAGTCCACTCCCTGCTTTCTAACTGATGCTGGCCCATCTCGGGTCTCTAGTTCGGTCACGGTAGGAGTAGTACCGCCTCCACTAACGATTGTCTTAGCAAGATTGTGCCCAGAGGATACTGCTGCTCCATTTATGACAGACCCGGGACCGGAGCCTGTGGATAAGCTTGCGGCAGAATCGCATCGTCTCAAAACTCTCCCCCCGGCACCAGGTCTGCCTTCAGTTCCTTTTGCCCCAGTTCCTCCACTGATGATTGAGTGACGCCTTCCACCCATGGGGGTTGATCTGGAAGTGTCGGCTGAATTTTGTTGTAATTTTGCCACTCGATCCCTTATCTGAAAGCAAAGATCTCATTAACGGAAAGGTGGAAGGGTCTTTTCTAGATTCATTTTCATATGCTTCACCCGTACCTTGATACGCTGGGACTTTGTCCTGGGGAAAATTTGCTTTCTGGCCGAACCGCCACTCCCACCTTTCAAGATCCGATTTGTAGTACAAATAACAGTCGAATTTCGCCCCGGGGTACTTCCTGAAGTACCTGTTGTAGTGGTGGATGTGGCTATGCTATAGGCGTCATCACAATCATAATCTTGAACTTCATTGTCATTATCGTCATCTTCTTCCCCGTTTTCATCGCTTAATAATTGTATGTTTTCCTCCTCTGCTTTCTCTGGCCCGGGCTGCTGAAAAAATTGATGAGGGTAAGAATCCAAGCTGACGCTCCGTAAATGTTTCAATAATTTTGATCGAATGTTCTGAGTTGGGGTAGTGCTGGAACTATTGGCAGTTTCTCTGCTTTCCCCTGTTTTCAGCATTTCATTGGCGAACTTATCTTCTTTGGTAGAATATGACATGTTAGCTTGATTTTTGTACATTTTTTCGTTCCTGGTATCATTTAAATGATATTCTACACCCAAAGTTTCATCCTTGTTGTCTTCAAAATGTATGCCATATTGGTCTTCAAAATTCAATTCGGATTCCGGCAGTAAAAACTTGACAGGAGAAGAGAATGCTGATGCGGAGTAGAGTGAAAGCTCGCCATTTCCGGTAAAATGAGCTGAAACAATTTCTCCATCGTTGGGCTCATGAAGGACGGTTGAATGGTCTTCTATTTGCGGTTGTTGGTTATGGCATGGAATTTCTCTAATTAAGGGTCTCACAACGGCAACCCTTGCTGATTTCTCGCGGTCAGAATTCCCCGGAGATGGAAGGTCATCAAAGGCGCTTCGGGCGCTGTTACAATACGACTGTTTCTCGACGACCTCTGTTGATGGAAGTATAAGATGATCTGCCAGTGATTCGGTGGGCCCATCAGGTTCAATTTTAGACGATTTTTCATGATTGCCATTATTGCTTTGGGATGCGGCGCATTGAGATTCAGGTGCGATCTCCTCAGGTTCGGGTGAAGATGAAGATAGAATTGAACTTTGAGAATTGAGTTTGGTCCGATTATCAGCATCTACCCCCTCCCCTATTCGGGCATGACTGTTCCCAATCTCTTCTCCCGCATCGTCCTCATTTGGGACGCCGCATCCCAGAAGGGATTCAGTTTGTTCGAATTCCAAATGCCCATCCGGAAATGGTTCCAGATCTAATGTAGACGGTGGATATAGTATATCCGGAACCAGTGGCTTGCCAGAGGTTGCAGTTACTACAACTGACTTCATATTTTTCAGTTTCTTTTGAGGAGCCTTAACATGATTAGCAGCTTCACTAGTATCGTTGGTATTTTTTACATAGTTTTTCAGTGACTCCCAGCGTCGCCTGGCTTGATAAATGACTTGTTCTCTGGAGCCGGGTGGACCAACCTTAGAAGCCATTTCGTCACGTTGCCGGAGCTCTTCTTGTTTTCGAGCTTCTTCCTCGGCTAATTTCTTCTTGTGCCATGCTTTTGCTTCCCCTCTCATTTCCTCCGTGACGGTACTTCTATCAAGGGAGCTGAGATTTGGGAACAGGGTCATGATTTGATTTCGATACTCTGCTCCAACACAAGTTGCAGAAATCATTGGGTTTGGATCAATGACAAGCTCTCGAAGATACTGGAGCTTCCTAAGGGGAGCTAACGTAGCTACGGTTTGAAGGTCATTATTAGCAATCAGCAAGCGTTTTAGGTGGGGTGCTTTCTGGAGCCCGTCCAGGTTCTTAATACGATTTCGTTTCAGGTTAAGCTCGGTCAGGGAGGACATGCCATAAGGTCCTAGGTTCCTAATGTTCCTGAGTACATTCCCCGCTAGGTTGAGGACACGGAGGGAGGTGAGTGGTCCAAGATTGTCTACGTACCTAAGCTGGTTCCCATGTAGGTCCAGAATCTCCAGTCGCTTCAGACTTTCTAGACCTTCAATTCTCTTTATTCTACAGACAAAAAAATTAAATTAGCTTCATTTAGAAATAAATTCTAAAGGACAAGCAATTGGAAATAGATAAATAGATATTGGATGTTTTCATACCTATTTTTCCCTAAAAGAAGTACACGAAGTGATGGCAGTCCCTGGAGCCCCGTAATCCTCTCCACTCGATTGTCATATAAATCCAGCACAACCAACTGGCTCAGTAACGGAACGTTTTCCAACCTCGTAATCAAGTTATGCTGCAAAGATAACAGCTTCAATGTCACGCTTTCCCCACCCCCAATCTCTGGAAAGACTCGAATTCCGTTCTTGTCCAGACGAATGGACTCTGGATTCTTATCCCTTTCTTCTTTAGTCCGACAAACATGAACCCTTTCTCTGGTGGCCTGTACCTTGGAGCTCAAGGAAATGGAAGTATTTACTATTCCAGGACCTTTCCCTGATCCCATCATGACCATCTCTCCAAACTCTGTCTTTGGGGGTTCCACATTCTGTGATTGAGTTACAGTTGGAACTGCAGAAAGGGGTTTGGATTTAATTATCTTCGTTTCAGTCCTGATCTTGGCGGTGGGGTCTCCGTCGGATCTTTCCGGTGAAAGTTGTACCTTACCGGTTGGTCTTGAGCTATTTGCAGTTCGGGGTACGAGATATGGCATAGGCTTGGGCTCCGTTTCTGTTGTCTTTGCACTTCGAACTGAATGGGCTCGAACACGATTATACGAATAATCGGATTGATAGCCATTTGATTCGGAGGTTCTCCATTTCCACAAAGCAGATTGCTGATTGTGCTGCTGCTTTTGAGCTCGAATTGGGGAGGACGTCTTCCCCGAATAGGGAAAGTATGGTTTCAAGTGATTGTACTTTTGCTGCTCTCTGGATGATATGAAAGACATGTCCAAAGGGACGGTGGTCAGATGAGCTGATTTAGTGGTTAATGCCCTTTTCCCATGGCCCCTTGCGGCAACCGCAGACATCATCCTGAATTTAAAATCGTTGAGCCCCTGAGGCCCTCCGTTGCCGGCTTGGGGGACATCGGCAAAGAGCTCTTCCCTGCTCACTTTGGGCAACATTAATGAAAGGGGAAAGGCAAAGGTGAAAGAAAGCTAAAAACCTATATAAAAATATGGACCTTAGAAAAGAACCAGCAACTTTCACTCCCCAGCTTAGCCAAAGCTCAACTGAACTCCTGGATAAAGGAGATAAAGCATATAATCATATTAATGCCATGGTCAGATTCGGTAATTTCCCTTCCGTCTCATCCCAGCCATTCTAGCCCGAGAGTTTGTGTAGTCAATAAACTTTCTCTTTTATTCATGTTGATGGTATCTGGCATGACATGACAAAAGTTTTCCCTGGCTTGGCCTGGCTTCTGCATGAGCATATTTGTTGGGTCAATTTTTCTCCTGCTCCTGATATTTTAGAGATATAGACGATGTGTCTGGAAAATCACAGAAAAGGCTAAAATGGCTAGTAAGTACATGGATGGTGAAAGCAGTAACAGTAACGATGCTATTTTTTGTGGGCTATTTTCTCATAATGATATTGCATGGAATACAGGATGGAGGAAGGTGGCATGTGGGTGTCACTTATTCCTACACGCTCTCCTTCTTCCCCTTTCAAGTTTTTAACTGAAATGGGAGAGAAATTTTTGCATTGATTCTGTCTTGATTTGGAGGATGTAGACCAAGTGCCAGCATTATTTCATATGTATTGTTCTTGTATTACATTAGCGTTTGTTTGAGGTGCGTCATTGCATGCGAGAAAGTACTGCCTCCCTAGTCCTGGGCTTTGATTAAGAAAGTGTGTGAGTTTGGAAAGGTGAATGATTTATGATGATGACATGGCTCAAGGGAGTATGATTATGATACATAGAGAAAATGTTGAGTTAAACATTTCATTTAATTTTACTTGCGTGATGTCGACGAGAAAGTAGGTGAAGGGGGAAGGAATATGAAAATGAAAATAATCAATCATTATCATTTATCACTATCCTCAGCATCAACATCAACTTTAACAATAAGCTCATTGGGTGAAAGGAGATTAAACTTGTTCCAGGGGGCTTGATGGTACGGCTGAGGAGGTCGCTAATTTAATCATGTTAAGTATTATCAAATCCAACCAGGTATAGATGATTTCGATTTGCCAAGTCGATATGGACATGTTGAAAAATGATGCGCCCTACTTTTCCAAATATCGACGGTTTGGAACCTTTGGAACCTGCCCCTCCAAAAATATTACATGATGATCCATGGTGTCATGTTTGACTTTCTCCTTGAATGCTTGGCAACATTCCCCTTTCTCCAGCCACAAACAACATGCCCCCTGCAAAATATGCCAATCATCCACCATTAATTCGAAATGCCTACAAAAGATCAATTTATAAAACTACAACCTTAGTCCAGTTTGGTAACAAACAAAACGTTAATTGGTTTAGCTTCCCACTCTACTTTTTGGTACAGATCTACTTCGCTACTACAAGCACATATAACCAACCTTCGCTATACTCCCCTCATGACTTAACCCCAAATTTTGGTGAAGCGACTTATCCGAGAGTTAGTATTTTAACTATTCCCATCCTACACAATCATGTCTCTAGCCGAGAATGCCCTCATGGAATTGATGGTATGCTAATGATTAAAAATTGTACTTGTACAAAATAAACTCAGGGAAAGTTGTTTAGATGATTACAACTCGCAAGGAAATTCAAAACTCTACAGCATATTTAATGGTATTTAATCATTTCACACAGGCGGTGGTTGACACCAGCTCCCCATCATCCTCAGAAGTGCGTCCAACATTGAATAAATTCGCCCAGGCCCTGATTGAGGGTGGGGGAGGGGATCGGGAAAAAGTAATTTCTCTGGGCGCTTATGCAGTTGTCTGTCAAGCATGGATTTATTGTTGCGAGAGTGAAAGTGAGTATGAAATTCAACTCTATCCTTCTCTTATCAGTTTTATGTCAGTTTATAATTGCAATTCATATATAATTTTCTTCAAAAAATGTCAAATTATTTAGTAACACACGGAATGCCAGGGGGGATTGAATGTCAAGAAGCTGTCCTGAAAGCTCTGTATGCTCTTACACCGGGAAATCCCCAGATCATTGATGATGTTGGCTGGCAAATTATTACAATGGCCATTGAGTACGAAAAATTACACACTTCAAACTCTAATCTTAAATGAACTTATTCGCATGTGTAAGTTAATGTCTAAACTACCAAATTTTTAATTAGCAAATCAATGCCTGCGGAGACACACACTTTGGTCTTGAAGCTCCTTCGAAACGTCTTCATCAAGTCGGAAGAAAACAGAGAGGCTTTCAGTTGGAACTTAAGTTTATTCCATCAACTCATTGCGTTGATTCGTCAACCTAAAATTACAAGTCCTATGATTTGTGAGGTAGTACTTGCTGCGTGTAAATTAATTGGATAATTAATTAATCAAAATGCTTTCAAAATGAGTTAACATTATAGGCTAAAGGCTCATTTTCTTTTGATTCAGTGGTGCTCAGCCGTAAGGGCATTTTTTCTTAGCGATGACCCTCGTGTGGCATACAACCGAGCAGCAGAGAGAAAGCAGCCCATCACCAAAGCCGGCGTGTTACCACGCTTAACTGACTTCCTGAACCAGAACGGTTAAAAAACTGCAATAATTATTGTTCAACTTTTTACAAGTCTCTGGAAATATTATCATTATCATTTTACGTATGCTGTATCAAAGTAAAAATATGAGGTGTTCGTCTCCATTTCAAAGAATTCGTTAAAGATGCTGGGACTGTGAATGCTGTCGTAATGCTCCTTGCTAGCATGGCGGTAAGCGAAGAACTGTGCCTTCAAATGGAGTCCAATAAAATACTCGAAGGCATTCATGGGATCTTCCGGAGCCATTTTGACAACAAGGTTTGTTGAATAGGGGTGTTAATAGTTTGGAATCCATTCAATTCACAATCATATATATTACTTTTTCATTTATCTCTCTCCTGATCTCATTTTAGATTCTAATGCGGAATACAGTTTCACTGCTGAGACTTCTTTGTGTCTGTCGAAAGCTTAGGAATAAAAGTGCCGAGCGGGCCCTGATGAAATGGATTGTCAATATTCTAGACAAGTATAAAGTAAGCAGAGAGAATTATTAATGCCCACTATATTATAGGTACATCAATTTCACAATTAAAAAAATACATTTCCTTATAATTTATTCACTCAGGAAGATGCCGACATGGTGGAAGAAGTCATGTCATGCTTGTCCTATATGACCTTGAATAATCCATGTCAGGTTGCCCAATTCATTTCGAAAAATGGTTTAACATTGGCAAATCAATTGTTGAAGACATACGGTCAGGATATCGGTATAGTGGTAAGGGCAATGATAACATCTCCACATATCTAATTGATCTCACATCTAACAATAAGACTAAAAGTAAATTAAATGTCCTTTATTAGAAAGCAATATGCTTCACTTTACGAAACGTGGCGGAAAACGGAGGGGGACTTGGAAAGGACAGATTGAAAGAGGGCGGATACGAGCCAATGCTTAGAGAGCTCATGACAAAATCTCCGGGATTGGAACAGCTATATGTGACCCCCATTCTACAGGAATTAAGACGAGCTAGTTCATTAAATATTGCTTCTCAAGCTTACACGGACCCTCCAACCGAACCTCAACCAGGAAGACAGTCCGTTGTTCTGGATGACCCTGACAATTCCGTATCCCTCTGAGAAACAAAATACACGTCTTCCTCTACCTGAACCTGATTCTTGCTATTATTGCATCAACGAACATTGAATGACTAACAATTTACAAAATTAAACAAGTCAAGTCAAAATAAAACTCGAGACAGCCATGAAGATAATGGCACATAACCAGCACTGCACTGGCCAGTTTTATTTTTCCTTATACTATTATCTGAACATTTATCTTTAGACTATTATACTGTCAAAATAATTAACTTAACCCTAACTAGCGCAAATCGGCTTTCTACATTCAAACGGACTCCCTTGCATGTCAATTATTGCAGAGTTGATAACAAAATACAAAAAACAATGATAATTTAACCCTTTATTTTATCTTCTTCAATTTCTGCATTGACGTCCACCGCTTTTTCGAAATCGATACAGCCCGCTCCCAATATTCATCCGTGTCTGGATCTAGCTGGTCTAATGGTAATGGCGGTCCTATAATAAATGTCACGTCAAAATTGCAAAAAAAAATTAGCACACATAAATCTGGCAAACATAATTTTGGAAGCTTTTTGGAACCCTCAAGCTAACTAAAATGAAGATTCAAGAAAGGGTCCAAGTCCAACTCTTCAAATTATCAAATTCAAATGTATAGTTTTTTTACCCGTATTCAGGGTCCACAACCAATCCGGGTACTCACTATCCTCCTTCAGCTTGACCTCCTCCCCACCCTCCTTCAAGATGTTTAGACCGCAGCAGTAGGTCACCAACTTGACCGGGTCGGTTTCCACCGGGAGGACCCTCTTCTCCACCACGGGCCCCGCTTTCCCCAGCTTCTTCTTCCCGAGACCAGCAATCCCTCCTGTAAATGGTAAAAGTAGTCAAAAATCCCAATTAAAATCAATTAACCAAACCAATATGAATATACAACATAATTGCTCATTAGTTTTAATATAATTTACCTCCAAACCATTTTTATTTAACTAACCTGACATTGCTGGCTTCGCATAGCTCCTCCTATTATGACTTGTATAATCCCATCTTGACTTTAGACTAACTATCCCCGGATACGCCCTGCTGGACACTAATTGAAGCTGGTTAAATAAACTGGAACTGAAACTAATTGTTGTGCTTAACATTATGTTGGTGGAAGCCGTTCCTGTTTTTAAAAAATCCTTCCTTCTGTTCCCTCCAAACAGTTAGTTAGCTGGTCAGGTCAGAGGTCAGGTCAGATGATTATTAATTAATATAATTAATAGTATCCGACTTAATTTCCCCGGTTCCAACAGATCACATCAACAACTGGTCTTCCGCAAGTACCGCAAAATGTGTTGTTGTTTTTGGTTGTATCATGACTTGGTTTTGGGAATGGAATGAATGTGTTGAAGAAGTGGCATCGTGCTCCGGCTTCTTTGGAGGGAGCCCAGATGAGTGCATTTGTATGTACTTGTTTTTTGGACATTGAATTGTGTTTTAGTTTTGAGTTGGATTTTTGGATGAAATCACATGGCCAGTTCGCAGGTGCCGGAATTTTTGGATTAGTCAAGTTTTAATCTTAATTATTATAGTTAACTTAATTATTGTGCGCTGTGATAATTTCGGGAGGATCATCATCATCTCATCAGCTGATCATCATTATTGACCCCAGTGGAGTCTGTGGACTGGGCTGGGATTAGCGGGGGAAGATCTTAGCGATTGAGTATTAAAAATAAAAGGTGAGTTTGTGTGTATAAATGTGTAAATAATAATTAGAATTAATAATTATCTCGTTAATAAGTTAAGTAGTTAATCAATGTAATTCTTTATTGTGGGTTGCATTATGTGATTTGTTAATTTAAGCATGATTTTTATTTTGACAGGATTGCCAGAGGCCAGGTGCCAGGAGTGGATCTTGTCGAGTGCCGAGGTCGCCGGGGGCTGGGGATTGCAGATTTTGGACTTGGATTTAATTGCTAATTAAAATGAGGCTCACCGCCCAACTCTTTTGCTCCATCACGAAGCGGATCGGGAAGCTGACCAAGGAGTACTCCAACCTCCCAGAGAAGTACATCGAGCGAGCCACCGAGCAAGTGGAATGGACGACCCCAAATAAAATCAACTATCTCCCCCGGACGGTGAAGAAACGGCCGCATCAGTTCCGGTTCACCACCAACCGTCCCTGGACGGATGAGTTCCGAAGGCAGAATGAAGTCCCCCGACAGTTCCCTGTCTTCGTAGAGCCCATCAAGGAGTGGAAGGTGTTTCGTGGGGATCGCGTGGAAATCCTGACCGGAAGGGACCGCGGGAAGCAGGGGGTCGTCTCCCAAATCATTGAAGAGCGGAACTGGGTCATTGTTGCCGGCCTGAACACCCATTTCCGGAGAATTGGAAAGACCAAGAATTATCCTGGGATGCTGGTCAGGTCTGAAGCTCCGTTGCTGGTCACTAATCAAGTTTCGTTGGTGGACCCTTCCGATAACAAGGTGACCAAAGTGGATTGGAGATACACTGAAGATGGGGAGAGGGTGAGGGTGTCCCTCAGGACTGGAAGGATTATCCCGATGCCTCATTCCTCCGAAGAGACCATGAGCTACAAGTCCAAGAAGGTGTATGCGGAGACGGAGAAGGATACCAAGGCCAAGGTGGTGGAAGCCATTACGTTTACCCCGTCACTGAAAACTTTTGAGATGGAAATTATGGAGGAGTTGGGGATTAAAGAGGATCGGGTACCGAAGAGGACATATTGGTACTAGTAATTCTGTTTCTATTTGATATTTTTTAATTAATTACTGTTTACTATTGTGTAGAAAAATAATCTATTGCCATCTATTACTCCTTCCTGGGGTTTAGTCTTGTTAGTCATTCTTACGGTACAATAATATGAACTTTTCAAAATAAATGATGCCGAATCATTAAATATCTAATTCCGAATGGCATTTTATTTTTATTATAGTTTCGTCTTAATCTTTTATATCTATAATCTAAACATATAATACTTAATAATACATTTACATTTTTGGATAATAGGTATTTTTATTGACTTTTAGCGCATTAGTTGCGAAATTGCAGCAATGAAAATCGTAATTATAAATCATTCATACCAGATATGTGAAATAATCCCAGCGTATTTTTAAAACTAGTATGCAGATACCAGTCGAGTAACGTAACCCATAATACAATTTAATTTTTAATGAAGAAAGTATTTTAATTACGTAAATAGTAGTAGTAGCTAATAGTAGTAGTAACCTATTAAACTTACATAGGTAATATGGACTCATATGCACCTCGATCATCAAGCAGTTTTGACTGGGTATATATTTTTTATGTAGTTTAACATTTAGCTAAAAAAAATATTTAGTGATAGATTAATAGGTGTAGATTGTAGATATGTCATGTTTTATATATAAGTACGTCAATTTTTGCTAGAATTAATGGTAATGAAAGATTGATATATTTCTCTTTCTCTGCTCATTCTATAATCCCTATTTTTCCTATTTAAATGCACTAACTAATTAATTACCTTAGCTTAATTTTTTACTTTTTGTTGTTTATTTGCTGCTGTTGGCGTATACGTTCTTCCCACTGATTGATTAGCACAGAATGGCGTCGTCTGGGTGGGGCCTTAACCCTTGTCACTTCCCTGACATCTTCTGTAACTCGTTTTAAATCTAACTCCTCATCAGCATGACTGTTTCCGTTTCCATTGTTGGACTCATCCGCGACCGCTGCGGCGGTAGGGGAGATATCCTTGGATTTGGGGGTTTGTTCAAGTAGCGATAGAGTAGACTTGCTAGTTTCTCCTTCAATCTCGGGGTCCGCCATGGACTCCTGCAAATCTGGGGTAGACTTCCACTTAGCACGGGAATATGTCAGTTCTAAAATACGAAATTATCCAGATCAGGTTTTATTTCTTGACGCAAATTATATATTATTTCCACTTCGAATAATTTGTGTGATTTTTCCTTACCTTTTTCTCTCATGGCCAATTCCTGGATTTCCCTGTGAATCTTATCCTGTGCTGGGACATATCGCCTCTTTGGCTTCTCCTCAACCTCTTTTTCCTCCTCCACTTCATCATCCTCTTCACTCGGTTTCTGAACAATTCTCAAGGGATCTTCTGCGATGGGAATCTGTGGTTGTTGTTGTTTAGCTGGAGCTTCCGGCACAAGTTTTGGTACTTCCTCCGTTATTGTGGGTGCCGCTGCGGCTTTTTGCTGCATGTACTGCATCATATACTTCTCCATAGATGTGAAACTAGGCTTGTTAATTCCAATGGGTAGGGACCCTCCAACACTTGACCTCCCGCCGGAGGAGGGATAAACCAGGCTGCCTCCTCCCCTGATGGGGGAAACTACGGGAGTGACTCTGTTAGGCTTGTTTCCATTATAGGCAGATGGTGCAAAGAATCTTGCAGCGGGTAACTTATTTGGCAATTTGGCTAAAGTTGGTTTTCTAAGGACGTTTTCTGGACCAAGTGGAACTGGTTGTTCCTTTGGTTCCTCTGGAACTACGGGTGTTTTTGGCAATTCAGGCTCCTCCTCCACCTTTTCTGTCATTTCAGGACTGGAAGGCTCCTCTTGTGTAGTGATTTCATTTGTATCATCACTTGAAGTGGTTACCCCCTTCTTAAGTCTGCCTTCGCTTATTAGTTCCTTCTCCCGTTGCATGCTTTCTGCAATCTCTCGCTTAAATCGGGCTGTGGCCATTTCATACTGGGCATCCTTGATCCCATTTGCAGCTACTGAATGTGGCAATGATGGAAGGTCCGGTCTATTGGGGCGACTTAGGACGGGCTTTGCTTTCGTTACTGGGGGGAGGCTAGCCGTTTTAAGGGCTGGGGTTGGCGAAGGGCTCGTTTTCTTTAAGCTGTTGAGTTTTTGGAATTCCTCCTCTCGCTCACGGATCAATCTGATCTCACGCTCAATCGGGGTTTCATCATTAGCACTGAAGGTAATTGTCTTGACCTCTTCCTCCTCCAATGGTCGTACTTTATGGCGTGGTTCTTTGGTTTGCTGGTGATCATCCTCACCTTCGTCGAAGCTTGATGGAGACAATTTACGTTCCATAATTGCATCCGTGATTGTGTCCGGAACCTTCTCAGGCTCATCAGGTTGAAGACGACTCGGGCTACTCGCCATTTCATTCAAATTATCGGAAGGCGAAATTTGGCCGGAAGAGTGCGAGCCATTTGTAGTGAACCCATCATATTCGATGGCAGAGTCTGAAAAATCATCCTCCCCTGAGAAGCCCTCTTCCCCATAAAACTCATCCCCGTCATTCCTGATCAACTTATCTGATTTCTCTGTTAATGGTGGGATGGGGGAGGATCCATGCAGCTTCTTCAGTTCCAACTCCCTCATATGCAAATCCGATATTTCTGAATTAATCAAATCCAACACGCTGGCAGCCTTCTTCTTCAACGCTTCTTGGGGCACATTCTGTTGCGCTTGGGCAAATGTCCTTTGATCCCGCAAGTTATCCCGACTGAATGATGGATTCTCCCCTTTACTCCCGGGGGATGCGCTCCCCTCATCATTCTCATCGAGGAAGCTATCGAATTCCCTATCCTCGTCGTCCATCAAGCCAATATATTTCTCATTCGTCCCCAGACCGGAGTCCTCCATGATATCTCTTGTGGTGGTCATGTCGATGAGTGACTTATGTTCGCAAATCTCCTCGTCTTCCGAGTCGCTTGTTAGCAGGAGCAAATCTTTGGGGTCGGGGTCGTCTTGAAAAGTTATCTTTTTCAGGAGGGTCACGCCACCAACAACGCCATCAGGGAATGTATCTGGTGGGTAGAATAGAACTAATTAAGCTTTTTCTGCGCTTTAACCAGAATTCCTTCACCATATGCTTATCAACGGCAGGTGTGTAGGTGTATGGAGGCAGGTGTACCAATGTAATATTAATTAAGTATTACTCAACAAAATTCTTTTTTTGGTTCCTGGCCACTTATCCTGGCCTGGCTAGTCTGACTCTGACTAATCAACAGTTTAACTTAGGAATGAGCGTATCAAGTAGTGTGATATCTGGATGTGACATGAAAATGACGTAAACATATCAAATATCAAGCGGATTTTCACCCAAAACCCTCTCCATCACTGAATCCTACCTATGTGGGTGGCCATGAAAATATAAACTCTCAGTTATTTAGATAGATTACATGCAACAAGGAACTTTCCAATATATCATGCCTATCTAATCTTATCATATCCCCCTTGTCACTTCCCCCTTATCCTCTTATCATATCATTTTATGTAACTAAAATATGTAATACAATACGATTGGGTACATGCAAACTTCTGCAAATATTTCTCTTCATTACACACAAACCGAGAAGTGAGGTGAGTAATCGATCAAACTGAACTAGACTAGATTGTTAATATTGCCATATATGGGAAATCCTTCTCAGAATGAGATAGATAACTGGGGAGACTGTAATTTGTAATTTTGCCTTTGGGGGGATTAAATATCCTATTCTGATAGGAGGGGGAGACAAAGAACAACATGTTATATTAGACACGATGAACGATGATAACTATTTCGGTATGCGAAATGTGCGATATGGACTGGGATACGATATGACAATAAGCTCGGGCTTAGTGATTGTTCTTGATTGAAATCCTCGTAATCATCGTCAACATCATCATCATCCCAGTGAATATAATTAGTTTTAATATTGAATCGAAATCGAAAGCTCTCTCGGACTTAAGTAGGCAGATATCGTAATCGTATATCGTAATCAACGAAAGTTTTTTTTTTTTTTTGCGGATATGTAAAAAAGAGATATTACAGCATAGAAGCAGCCTTATTGTGTGATATGACTGGTGATGGTTTAGTTGATGACGATGACGAATAATGCAAATTATTTATATTATTTTTCCTTTTTTAGCACACATTTACTCACATTAAATACGGTAGTTTCAGTAAGTCACTTTGCCATTCTCCCTCTAAATATGTACTTTACAAAGTCATAACTCTCTCGGCTCAGGGTTTTATGACACTTTTCGCCATATCATCATTCATGGCTTGATCACATCCACATCACAAAGACCGTTTACCGAGTTTTCATACAAGCGCTTATTCTGTTATTTTGCTCTCCTATTCCTATTATTATAATCTGTCAGAAACTTCCTCAATCATGTAAAGAGTAAAAATAAAGTCCACAGAAAAAAATATATAACAAAACAAACAAGAAAGTGATTTTTTAAAGATAATACTGTGGATATATTCCTAACTAAACCCACTTATATTTTGGTGATGGTCAAACTAAAGCCAAAGCCAAAGCCAACAACATCAACAAAAGCCAAAACTCATAAAACTTTTTTTTTCTTTCCCAATTTCGCAAATATTTAATGCGCAGAAACAGAAACTTAATTGTTCACACAAAATATCACACACAAAAATATATTTTATATTGTTGAGGGTTTAGCAGGGATTATGATTTAGGAACAAATAACAAAACATTGAAAAGTGCCAAAACAAAATCAGGCTCTTAACATGAATGATGAAGTAAGTAGCACCAAAAAACCAGCGTCTCACACATTTACTATCATTTATCATGAAAGATATCATGGGCCTGTCGATGCCGAGCCGATATGAATTTTTGATTATGACTGAAATGGTAATAGTGATGGCAAGCACCTTAACTTCTAGATTAACTTAAACTATATCTCTCTTCTCGCTTCCCCATATTACACCATTTTACCTCTACTTATCTACATCAACTGATGAGAGCATCATGATCACTGAAGAAAAACTGAAAAAGCTTCGAAATTTTTTTTCAATGCTCAAAGTCAAAAGCAAGTAAATAGACAATGGAGATAAGATGGAGGAGGAGGAGGAGGGCACATACATAACATACAACATTTAAGTAACTAACATATATAACTACATAGAGATTTTTTTGAATTTGAAATCCTTAAGTTCTCTTTTCGAAAAAAATCTTTTTGTAAATATAACATATTATATGAAAAGGGAAGAATTAATTCAACCATGCATCCATGTACGAGAATGCATTCTCTTCGGCATTCACATTCTCTCAGAGAGAGAGAGAAGAAAAAAAACGTCTTAAGATTTTGAACACCGTGATCCCATGTTGATGATGATGACGGGCTTTTAAAATCTGCGTGAAGAAATGTGAAATTACCATTAAGGGCCAGCGGAGAGAGGAGAGTTAACAAACTAGACAAAGGAACACTTTAGCAAAATAAAGAGCATGTACGGATATATGCTGACTGCTAACTGGTAATGCATGATCAACATCTTCATTTTTGTTTCTCGAATATTTTTAAAGAAAAAAATATTTTATATATGGGCAATAATAGAGGAACAAAATCGTTATTTATTATTATATTTATATTTGTATGATTACCATTGTATTGTATTGTGTGTTTAAAAAGATAAAGGGGAAGTTATTCTTTAAAAGTTTAAAGAATAATCAGTACAATGTGTGGAAAAGTGGACTATGTACTAGCTGTTACATTCAAGAAGATTCAATTCAATCATAAATAGAGTTAAAATGTAATGTATGCCTTTTCTTAACAATATTTTTTAAGTGGACTAAGGATAAGAAGCGAAAATATAAATATGCATAGATGCATTATATTTTAACTAAAGTGCAAAATGCAAAAATGATTTTTACATCATCATTATCCCGGCTGGCTTTTAGGTGTTTAGGTTAGATGATAGGATGCATACGGTACATATGAATAATGTGTGTAAATTTTTTTTGCTAAATGCATGATTTTTTAGGTTTCCTTTTCTTTCTATAAATAAAAGATGAGTGAACCCCGTTTATACCTATTTACCATTTATATAGTACAAATACAAATACTTAACACATAAGGAGGGAGAGGGAGATATAGTGAGGAAAAAATTTAACTATAACAGAATCTTTTGTAAAGTAAACCTTCACGATGATGATTGCAATCATCATCATCGTGCTGATCATGAAATCTCTCAAATCAGTGTATTGGAACGGAAATATCTTATGTACTCCGCAAATCCACACACACTCAACTCGACTCATATTCGAGTGAGTCAGTTGAAGAACTCAAATAATCACACATCAGACCAGGCAAAAGCAATAATAATGCAGGAGATTTTTGTTCTCTTTGTTGGATGGGCTCTTTTTTATTTTTTCCCCTCTCCCAGTTATGTTCTCTTCTCTTCTGTATTGCAAAATAAAATGCATTTTTCATGAACTTGACTCCAATAATGTTCAGATCGTAGAATGGGAATTTTAAGTTCAGGTCTTAAGAGAATTCTTTAAAACTTCATTCACACCAGCAGAGAACAAAACAAAGAGGAAAAATCTTATCCATAAAGTGAAAAAAAAAATGTTTGGTTGGTGTGATTTTGGATTATGGGATTGCTTGTAATAATAGATGAATTATACGAGTCGGCATGGATTATTGGGAGCTTTGAGAGAATTTTTATAAAAGTGCAAGATCCACATGAGATCATCAAGATTGTAAATTGTAATGCATTATTATCTATTTAGGGGTGAAAAATGCAGGATTATGAATACCTACCTACTTTTTTGTACGAATGAATAGCACATTCCATTCGAGTCTAAATCAAAGAACGAAGAACCTACATAACATTCATAGAAGATAACTGTTCCTCGCAAAAATCGTTCCTTACCCATTTTTTTCTTCGAACTTTTTGCACCCATATAGTACATACCGATGGCGATGATGATTTGCCTAATAGGTACATATTTAAACGCGACCACCACCGGCAGACATACATTGATAAAGCTTTTTAAGTTTACACGATTCAATGAAATGAAGATCATCAGCCATAATGCAATTGCGATGTAGTTTTGTATAATAGATAATGAGAGGATCATCATATCATGATCATGATCATCAGCCTTAACCCAACAAACTAAATTTGGATATAAAAGGAATCAACGGCTTACATTTGGTTTCATCATCCTCATCGTCTTCTTCATCATCATCCGCTTCCCCGTCAGTACAGCTACTCCCGCTTGAGCAAGACGTGGAGGATAATTTCCCCTCTTCGTGGTCTTTATGATTACCCTCCTCCTCGTAATCATCGACGTCATAACCGTAGCTACAGTTGTTAACCATGAGGGGCTTCGAATTCAAATGCTCCTGAAGCTGGCGTCGATGCATGGATGAAATGGTTGGGGAATAGAGGTAGCGTGGTGGGGCTGCTGGGACGGGTACTGCCTGATCATGATCATCTTCCCTTCCAATAACGAGCTCCCCACTAATGCCACCACCCCCGCTATCATAATTGTTATCATTAGTAACAACATTACTGTTGTTGAAGCTCACCGCTCGAACAGGTACAGAAATAGATTTGGGTGCGGACTCAGTGGAGTCTATAATTGCTGTGAAGCTGCTGGGAGTGGGTCCCGCTCCTCCCGGGGTGGTTGGGATGAACTCTTCAATCTCCTTCGTGGGATCGTATGAGGCGAGGAGATGGATCACGGACAAATTATTTCGATTTCGCTTGCTATCTGGGCTGCCATTTGCGTAAGCGATGTCCTTATCGGGGAGGATCTTTTCGGAGGAGTAGTAGTGAGTGAGCCCATTATTGCTGTCATTATCCTGGTCATTGTTTCGGCGGATGGTGGTGGTGGAGCTAGTCATACTCGATGTAGTAGCTGTGCTCATGTTGTTGGCGTCGTCAGAATTGTTATCTGATGAGGATGAGAGGGACAAGCATGATGTGGAGAAGGAAGATGAGCAAGGCATCATTACAGGGATCGTTGTCACTCCATTTCCGCATGACACTTGTATGCTGAAAGTCCCCTTGTCATCTTGACGATGATCTATGTAAGATAATTGTGGCGTGTCATTGTTATCTCCTTTCGTTTTCTTTCGTTTGCATACCTTGGCGTACATTTGGTCCGTGTCGACGAAGGAGCCTGAGCCCGAACCGCCGCACTGAATGTTGTAACTGCCTGTGTGGGAGGTGGCGCGATAGTTATCGTGAAAGCTGTGGCTTCTCCCAGTGATTCGGGTGGTGGTGATGTTGCTATTCCTTCCACTCATTCCACATCCTCCCCCGATAATATCATTGACGTAATCACTTCCTGCACTGGACGCGGAGGAGGAAGACATTGACGTGGAGGAATAGGGCATAAAATTTTCATAAAAGCTCTGGGTTTCCGAGGAGGATGAAGTATTCGAAGGGAGTATGTCATAATATCCCCCACTTCCTCCGGAGGAATAATAGGAAGAAGCCAAGGACGACGAGGTTGAAGGCTCAATCATGCTATGGCTCCGACACAGCACCTTATCATAAATGGGGGAGTTCCCCGAGTCATTTTTCGCCTCTTGATCCTGCGGAATGTTCATTCTCACTTTCTTCGGCATAACTTTAGGCTTCAGGGAGCCTGTTCTCTCACCCGAGTTGGGATGATGCTGCTGGTTGCCAAACATGGTGGCGGAGGATGGGCAATCTGAGATTTCCTCATAAATCGGCTCACCCCCTGATTGAGACGAGTCATTACTCCCCTCACATGGAATATTCTGCTTGTTCTGTAATATCCCATTTTGCTCCTGCTTATTCTCCAAAATGATCCTCTCAAAGTAATTAAGAATTACCTCCCGTCTCTTTTCTAGAGTTGGGCAACTCCAAGAAACCTCTTTCAGAGGATTGTTCAACGGGTTGGGATTGGATCTGGAGCGATGCAGGGAAGATCTCGTGGTCTTCCCACCGGCCGCAGCAGACCGGAAATTATTATCCCCGATTCCATCATTTTTACCCCCTCGTTTCAAAATCCCATGTAATTGATGATGAATTTGCTGTTGGGGTGAGTTCGAGTTCACCTCGTTGGGTATTTTATGAAGATTTTCATGATGATTCTGAATCTCATACAAGCCATGTCTTATCCCACTGGCAGCGGAGACTGTTGCGAAATTGGCCTGTACTTTCTTGGGTGGATACACCTTATTCACTAGTTGGAGCTGTTCTTGAAAGTCTGCAAACTGCTCGTATTTGCCAACTTCGAGATTATTGTTATTGTTGGCAATGTTAACATTTTGATTGTTGCTGTTAACATTGTTGCTGTTGGGATGGTTAGGGTAATGGTTCTGGTTAATGCTTGAGCTGTTTTGAGTATTCGAAGGGGAATTCGAACTGGAGGAGTTGGAGTTGGATGAACTAGATGTTCGTCGGAATAGGAATTGGCTCAAGGTGAGCTTGGCTTTGGTTGCCATATTATAAAATTTCCTTTTCACTTGGCTTTGGCTTTGGTTCACTTACAAGAATTACAACAGAGTTCAGACTTCAGAGACTAATCTTATGATATTTTAATTACCTCAGTTTGAAAAGCTCCAGTGATCCCTTAACCGGTTCCATTTGTATCATATCAGATTTATAATATAATTTCCTACCCCCATGTCATAAACCACCAAAAAACTTGAAGTTGAAGCCAACTGAACATGAAGTTTCCTTTTATTAATTACCTAAAAAAAGAAGTAAATTGCCTGTCTTAAAATAGCTTTTTATTTTTTTTAGAAATTGCTTAATCCGAATAAAATGTGAATGCTCTCAAAGAAAAGTGAAGACTGAACTGAAACTGAAATTGTGCAAAGGGTACAGAGCACAACCTAAGTCTACATGATTGTGACATAAGCATATACTCCATATTCCATCCTTGTCGTTGTCACTTTTGTTACTCAGTTCCTCCTTTCGAGCATTCAACCATGGCTTGGTTATCAGGGCTTATCAAAAGAAGATTGATTCCTCCATATATGGGGGTAGGGGGTAGATGCGAAGGGTAAGGTGTGGCCCAAGTCATATTCAAGCAAGGGCTCATCCCTCCTGTCAAAGCCATCCCTACTGAAAAGTTTCATTGAACACCTTAACCATATTTTAACTAGTCTAGTGATTTAGTAACTTACTTTACTTGATATATTTTTGCAGAAGAAAAATCCGTCATTGCATTGTTCCCGTAATACTTACTTTAACATTTTTATTCGCTTGACGTTGATTTGACATGCTTATATATTTTTTTTGTCGATGTCGACTCTCCTATTACGTTACTCATATAATTATTAACAAACTTTTCATACATAACATCATATCATCATAACTTAACTTATTGCATATTGCATTGTACTTTATATGGCTGTTTGTTACATTGTTCTTGTCTAACCTGCAAAATTAAAATCACTATCATACTTGAAGGTGGCAATAATATAGGGGTAAAGCCACATCCACTAACCTTTTATCATCATTATAATCATAATCATCCTATATGTGATCGTGACGTGTGGGAAAATGTTTTTTACTTTCATGAAGTCACCCTTTGCCAGGGAGTTAATAGGACTTAAATGGTAAATCGTTAACGTACCACCGTCATATTTATTTGCTGTTCACCATCAGCCATCATTGTCATCGTCATCGTCCTCCTCATCGTCTCCTCCTTTTTCTTATAAATATTAAATGAACAGGGAATATGAAGTCATAAACCTTATTAAGCTTTAAAATAAAAGTTAAACTTTTATAATCTTTGCTTAATCAACCAAGAAATAGTCATAAACATTCAGACATTGTAAACATGGACGGAGATGGATAGACAAAGACAAGGAATATATCAGTCAGTCTGATTCTGGTATAGTCTACTTTATTTTTAAAAAAAAATGCAATGTAGACCATGCCATATTACGATATGAATGCCGACAGAGGACAGATAAGTACCTACACTTTCGAACATCGAAGAAGAAGAATATATCTCTCTGTTTGTTTGGCACAATTTATAACATAACATAACTGTCTTCTTAAGACATGTAAGTAAGTTTCTCTTTTTCTATGTATTTACAAGAGAAACAAAGACATACAGAGGAAAACAGAGCATAGTTAAGTTGATATTAATATCATAGAAAAATACATAATGATATAATTCATTTATGTGCAAAAGCTAATATGAAATCGAAGACAAAAAAACTGGCCGATTAAATTAAATGAGTTATGTATGAAATGATATGTAGGAATTGTAGGATGGGTGACGATGATAATGAAATGATGATAATGTTTGATATGATATTAAATGATACAGAGATGATGGGTAAGAGCACGTGAGGATTAAATAAGGACTAAACAAAAGTGTTTTGCTATTGCTGCTTTTGCCATATCACTGATCAACCTGAAATATAATTATTTTTTCCCATAATTCATCACTGCATAAAATATATAGCATAGGCCATGTCATGTCATGCCAATCATGCCACCGAGAGCACCTTTACCTTATCAATGCCATATCATGAAGGGATGAATATAATATAGTTAAGCATATTTCATGCTACAATAATAATATGTGCAAAAGGGATTTTTTTTCTTTTAATTTGCAATTTGCATTATAATTTTTTTTTAACTTACCTAATATAATTTTATGCTAAGGACTTAAGTAACTTCCTTTAATACTAACTAAATGTAATACATATACAAAAAGGGTGGATGATGGAGATAATAGGTAATCGCTGGTTTTGTTGTTTGTTGATGCTGATGTTGCAGATTTTTTTTTTTGCAAATAATAAATATAAATAAATGTTACATACATTAAAATTACGGCAATAGTATTACAATACAATATAATAATATGGTTTGGTAGCTTTTTAAATAAATGTAATAGGTTATGCATCTAGTTAATGGTAATATGATCATTGCACTCTCCACTGCTCATCATCATAAAAAATTATCCTTATCTTGAACTTTGCAATTTATTTCTTTAGAAATTTTTTTTTTGCATGATGCCTGATGCTGGTGGTGATATGTGATGATGATGTTGATGATGATGATATGATTATGATATTATGCTTAACTTACTCCTTGACTGACTGGGTAAAGTGAAGTAGGTGGGTGGGTAGGTAGGTGGGTTTAAGATTGGCTTATTTAAATACATATTTGAAATAAATATATTATGTTGTTACAGTACATATATTCCGGTGATAAGATAAATCTTTAAGAAGGGGGGAGAGAGAGAATTAAGTCATGAAAATGATGTTGTTCTTGGTTGGAGGGAGGTTGGAGGTGGTTAGTTGTGGGGGTTGGTGGCATGGTGGCGAGCGTCAGTTTTATGACTTGGAAGAATTCGAAAATGAAAGTGAGGCTGAGTCCGACATATCAACATAATTTATAGGAATAATGATGATATCCCTACCTACTTATCTAATTCCACTTAATTTATGCTTGAGGGCTTAACAAAGACAAATGGACGGAGCGAAGGGAGACGGAGTGAGTTCAACAGACGACAAGGAGAAGAAGCAACCATGTAATAATGCGTAATTGTAATATGTAATCTATTTAATCCATATCATATCGAATCAGTCAGTTTAGATTTATAATAGGTAAATTGATTAATTTTTTTCGAGAAAATGATGTGCAACATTCCGTAGCTACATCACATCCTACTGATTCCGCTTTAATTAAACTAAATGTACGTAAAGACAATCGAGTTGTTATGTATTATGTCATTATTCCGATTACATATATTACCTCACTAATCATGTCGCTGACGTGTAATGGGCTATTTGGTATGAGGAAGAGAGGAAGGAAATGAATTGAGTGAAGAGATATTGAAGAGACGCACTAACATAATTGCAAATTGTAATTGTCATAAATAATGCAAAAAACTATAGCCAAGTCAATATATGTCGACTTTAACTGCGATGCGGCTCAATTGTTCAATACCCAACTAACCATAAGGCCATAAATATGCTAATGAAATTGTTCCATTTTGTTCTGACTAATTGATCCATAAAAGTCTTGAGAGCTGAGGTGACTTTCATCCTAATTGCTTGGTGGCTGAGGTGTCACTTAAGAGTAAAATTACTTAAGTACATGTCTACACGAGTGAGTAAACAAAATGGCAATTTAAACTATTATTCTAAATAAATTGTGTTGTGAAAATCCAGGCTTGGAGTTATGAGAGAAAATTGTGAGCCTAATGGGCTCATTTACCATGTGAAATTTTCGATCAAGACATTCATAATATCATAATGAGTATTAATTTGTGGGTATATGAATTATGAACTCTAAAAAGTTTAATGATGATTGTTGCGAAAAAAAAAATGTTTTTTTTTTGTTACAAAAGTTGGGTTAGGTAAAGTGGAGGGAGGGTGAGGGTGGGAGGTATTATAGCACTTATATATGGTGCACTATTGAATTTATTTAAGTAACTCGGTTTACAATTTACCAAAAAAAATTGCACAAACAGGCCATGCATTTTTGTAGAGAATGCGCCCACTGTGCCTTATATTTTATTTTCAAAACAAAACAATTTACTAAACAAGGTTATAAATTAGGTAAAGGAAAATGAGCTGATACAGTAGGCTAAACTACGAAAGGATTTTTGTGAAGTCGAATTCGAAGTCGGAGGGAACACCTCATGGGAGTAGCATAGTAGCAGCTCATTTTGGTTTCGTCCTTTGAATATAATTTATTGCTTGGAAAATCTAATTTATAAAAATCAGATTATATGAAATGATGTGCAATGATGTAAAACATGTAAAGAAAGATTTCAAAAGGGCCTACCCTATTATTTTTGGGGCCTGCCACACAATTTCCATTGTTGAGCTAAGTTGGAGAGAGAAAATCTAATTTATTTGATTGAAGTTGATTTAATTTTTGGTGTACCTTTTCCTAGCGGATAATAATGGGAGGGTTATCAATATTTACTTGGTTTAAAATTGTAAAAAGCTAAACAAGTGAAACCGTTTTGCAATAAGCGGCACAAGTTCTTTCCGAACTTGTAAATGCTTAAAAATAACCTTTCAGCTTATGGGATATTCTGATTCTGAATTTTATGATATTATGATATGATTAGGAATGATCAATGCTTTTGATGGTGGCTGTTTGGCTGATTGATATTACCCACTTTAAGCTTTTTATTATGCTTACAGAAATAGACAGTCTAAATATGACCATACATAATTTTTCCTACCAACCAAAATATTTCAAGAGCAAAAGTTTCAAAAACCTCACCAAACCAATTTATCCATCCTTTTTTCAAAGAGTAAAAATAAATTGTTTCGTTTCTCTTTTTCCTATCTCGGCTAATCATCTTTCATCCCAGCGGCATCATCGACAGCGGCATTAATATCCCCGTGGCAAGTTTAAGGTATAATGATCACGCTGGGTTATAGTGTTGCTGTCGGCGGCACACACACTGCTTAATAAAATTACAATTTTGTGAGCCTTATCATAATTGTGAGCTTATACTCAACTTAAAATAGTTTTTGTTTGCTTACCCTACCATATACCATGATAAGGTACTTTTGTCCATTTTCATACAATGTCTGGGAGTAACATGATATGATGTTGATGATGAAGTGAAGGAGAAATAAGAGTGACGACGATGATGGGCTGATAGTGATAGTAGCATGGCTTGATATGTTTTTCGCATTTTTCACTTTTTTAATTAATGATTGGCACTTTTGATACATTATTTGAAGGCGTTATTTACTCGATAAAATAATATAATTTGCTCGCTCGTTTGTTTCAGTTTCTATTCATTTGCTGAACAATTATTATACGGCTGATGATTAGTAATTATAAATATTGAGAATAATATAATATGGCTTAATGGTAATAAATACCGTTCCTGTGTGAGTCTTTGAGAGGGCTTTAAAAAATGAAGCTTTTTACACTCCGTCTGGGTCTGGGTGATATCGAGATATGATATGCGATATGATGTGGAGCAGCGGTGTAGATGTAACCGCGTGAACATGTTCATTTATAGTTCAATTAATGACTAACAGCAATATGATATGGGTAGGATGATATGATGATGAGGTAATGAACAAAACTAAACGGTTGAATTGAAGGACTTTCAATTTCATTCAGCTTGAGTGTGGATGTGGATAGGGATATGGATCGGAATGTTTGTGAATGAACTGAACTTCACGATTAAATGCCAAGAAGCCAAGCCAGCGTCAATTAAAAAATAGCAAAGGTGCAAAACGTATAATTTCATGTGGATACCACCTACCCATGCGGCTATCTTTTATTTCAAGATCATTAAATCTTATATTCTTAATTATGTATTCATTTCTACAAAAAGTTTCTATATTTAACTATTAGGTACGGCACAAACTGGTAAAAAGAAAAATTAGAAATACATACATAAGTAGGAAATATCTTTAGAGCTAATTTAATCTCATCATGAACTGTAAAAAATTGAAGGCTTTAATGGTTAGACATCTCCACAATATCTACCAGGCTACAACCGGCCCGTGATTCAATATATGACTTCCATAATAGCCACTGGTGGGGTGATATTGATAGTAATAGGCACGTGGGTTATGTCTCTGATGAACGTAGTAATGATGATCTGGACCACTCTGCCAAACAATGCTTTCCGAATGAGTGGGGGCAGGGTAATAGGTAGGATATTGAACGACCCTCTGTGGCACCACGACAGTGTGAGCGGTTTGGACTACAGGGGGATGGGCGGCAGTGATGATGGTCTTGGATGGACCCAAGACTGTGGTATGGATTTGGGGGGATGGAACAAATGTGGAGTAGGCCGGGGGTTCATAGCCCCAGCCACCCCGCTTTTCCCTCACGACATCCTTCAGGTACTTGGAATCCTGATTCCCTTCCGCAGGGATGGCGGAGATGAGGGTAGCACAGGACACTAATGCGAGGAACACCTACAAAATTAAATTAATAACAATTTGTGAAATGAATTGTGACTTGATTATGACAATTTAATGGAGACGTAATCTCAAACTTACGAGGATCTTCATTTTTGTACTATTTTTTCCAGACACTTTTCAATTTCAATTCTTCAAGTTCAGGATATATCACTTCAACTTCAACTTCCTTTCCACTCTCAGGGTTACCTCTATCCCGGCTATCATTCCACGGTCAAATAAAAGTCTGGAACTGACTCCCACTACCTTTTATAGAAGAAGCTTGCTTTTTTCTTGCAAGAAAAAAAACTCGCCAATTTTTATAATCCATTGTATAATCGTAGATAAGCTGAGATTGAAAATATAAGAATGGACTGGACTAGGTGCTAAAATGCTTGGATGAATTAAATATGATATGAGAAAAATCGCAAGCCAACCACGTTCCACTGAATGATATCTTTTTACCCCTCTCCCACCACCACATCCATACCACCCAAGCACCATTCATAATTGCTCTCCGTTTTTTTTTTTTCGTAATATTCATCCTCATCATCATTTCTATCACTTTATTCTATTTTCCAGAGAAAAAAATATAGTACATAATATTATATGCCTACATAATAAAAATGAACATCAAAATAACATCTCTGGCTACTTCTCTTTCTTCTGGTGAATAATTTATGCGTTTAGTTAGTTTAGCTCTCCCTCTCTGCACTAATTTCAGGCTTTAAGACAATGAGAGATAAGAGCAAAAGTCCCCCAT
Source organism: Pseudosinella alba (assembly GCA_034700485.1). Classification (NCBI taxonomy): domain Eukaryota; kingdom Metazoa; phylum Arthropoda; class Collembola; order Entomobryomorpha; family Entomobryidae; genus Pseudosinella; species Pseudosinella alba. The sequence continues at coordinate 29,877 of JAQIXQ010000115.1, forward strand.
AAAAGCTGACGAAAATAGATTTATGGCGAGCATAACAACTTACAGTAGGAGAGCATAACATGATGTGATGTGATAAACATGACTGGTTTCTAAAACAGACTTTTAAACATCATCTTAAGAGGCTGACCAACAACCTGATGTTAATAACTTACATTTTCACATAGATGTACACATAAATCTGTGGAGGAAATCAGGTCTTCACAATTCACAATTTTTGCAGAATAACATAACATGAAGAACAAGAATTACAGAATATGGCTTAAGATTTCCAGTTAAAAATCTTCCTGCTCCGCCTGTAAAGCTAGGTATTTATGAAAATGAAATGGAATGGAATGCGTGCTCAGTCACTGGAAAAAGGTTCTTATGTAGTTTACTACAATTTATGAGTGCTAATGCTGGGCTTGTTAGCAAAAATTTATAATTATGTAAGTATAACTAACATGGAGCTAAATCTTCACTCGGCAAAAATGTCTGGATTAGTCTATTGTATATTAGATTAAAACAGGTTTAACGTTCCGGTTGCATTGTTCCATGAAGATCGCGATCGTGAATCGCCTCCGGTTATCAGTACATTGCTTCCATGTTCCAAAGCCAGCGTCACCAAATATAGATGGCTATCATCAATGGTGAAGCACATTCTCTTGCATCTCCAACCATTTTTTTCTTCAAAACTTCGATTAAACTTAAGACATAAAACATGGAGAAATGATTTAGTGTAGTTCCTTGGTTCACGCCGCTGTCTAATCATAAGTTATGCGATTCGCAATTCACAACACGTATTTATGGGAGTTTGAGAGGGTAATTAATTAGTAGGTAGGTAGGGCATGGGCTACTTGATAACATATAATTACATTATAGAAATTGCGTCATTGCGTATGCATGCACCATTTGTACATCTCAATATGGCTTATCCAGGCAGTTCGTGTTATTAGCTGAAAACATCTTTCTTGCATTTTAATAATCTTTAAGAACAGATATAATCCATGTCATTCCTCATACAAGATTATGATTATTCTCATTCACCTGCATCAAATCTGTTGTCTTATATCTTGAGGCGGTTACATCATAATAACATTACATGTTTCGAAAAACTCGAAAGAATTCATTCGACTGAAAAAAACTAAATTAAGGCGTAACTGACGAATCTGGGTTAGTCGATCTCTCCATATTAATGACGTTGTGACTGGAAAATATAGACTTATGGAGGTTGGACAATGCACGTGGAACGACGTCGCAGAAAGTTCATCAAAGTTAAGCTTGTGTAATAAAATGAGGTGAGGTAATAAACTCATAATTTAAATAAAAATTCCTTTTTATTAACACATCATTTATCAAATTTTGCGATCTATATGCGGATTCGTCATCCGCGTCCACTCATATTCAACATGTGCATGGGTATGTATGCATAAATTAACACGCACATTGTCATTAAATTATAGGCTGCTATTGCACCCGTAATCATTCCCGACCTTCCTCCTGATCCAGTTTGTGAACCGGCTCACTCTCCCGTATATGCCTGGATAGCGCCTGTCCCCACAGCCTTTGCCAAATGAGACGATCCCTATCTGGAGGTAACGATCATTTGTCGCTTCTTGTTGAATAAATAAAGGTCCTCCGCTATCCCCTGGAAGCCAAACCAAACCAAACCAAACCAAACGTTTTAAGATAAGATTAAGTGTTAAGGTAAAAAGGCTACATCTCCTCTCAAGAAGACCACTACACTGATAAGATAACCATTACATAACTAGGTACATAGTTAAAAATGGAAGATTATTTATTTTATTTCCAAACCTTGACAGCTATCTTTGTTGGATCTGCTGGCACACATCATCCTAGTGGTGATGTCTGTTTCATTCCTGTAGAGAGTCTGACAGTTTGCGTTTGAGATGACGCCAAGCTTTTTTGAGGAAGTTAATGTCGAAGCATAAGAAATTTTTAATCATGAACATGATCATCATTATCATCCAAATATTTACTTCTACGACATAATGCACTCTAAACATACAATTTGGAAGTAATAAATTAACTATTTTTTTTACCATGACTTGCATCTGCATTGTTGTTGTTGAGCCTCCGAAGTAGGTTGAGCCCCAACCTAGAAAAACCAAGGAAGTCTTGTAATGCCCCGATGACACTGATAAGCATGGCTTGGTGCCTTGCACGGACTGATAACGACGTACATAATATGACATGAAAGAAAAGTTGCATAACAAATAACAGGTACCTGCTACAATGGCACTCTTCCCCACGTATGGAACCCCATTCTGAGGCGTCAAGCAAACTGGGAGAATGGTCTGGGAGAAGTTTACTGGAGCCCCCAGCTCCACGATCCCGACATCATAGTCCAAAGAGGAGCTATTAAAACTGGGATGACCCATGGCTGAAGAGATGGTTCGAATGGTGGCCTTCTTATCGTTGATATTGTTCGTTCCCAAAATAACTTGGAACTTGGAGAGCCCCTGCTGCCTAATGTAATTAACACAGTGGGCGGCCGTCAGAAGGTGCTTCTTGCCCACCACGCTGGAACCGCAGACCACCTTCTTCCCCTTGGACTGGGCCACGATGGCCGCCACCCACGGCCAACTGTGCTGTTTGGAGAGGACACCCCCGACGATCTTGACATCTTGCCGCCCCTTCACCCCGCAGTTGCACATGGGTAATTTTGTCCCGACTCGGTTCAGCGGATTTAGTTTTAAATATGATGAGGGGAGATTCGTGGAATAGTTTTCGGTAGTGATGGAATCATCTTCCGCGGTCTCATTAGAATCCTTTCCATTTATGGAAACTGAACAGCTTAAAATCAGAATAAGTGATAAGGAAGCACATTTTAGAAAACGAATCTTTCCGAATAGAAAGTGAGAATAGGATGATGGGGATGATGAGTACCACATAATGAAATGAAGTTAGGTTTTGGGGTAATGTAAATCTTAACGATTTGTTATGCCAGTTGTCAATGAGGAACTAAAAGAGTGAAACTTGTAAAAAACGGAAGTCATCCTTCATCATTATGTTGTCCACTTTCCCTTATGCATTTATGTAAATTTATTTCGAGAAATTACTAATAGCTTCGGGCTTAATTAGTTGACGTCAACATAAGGTAAGGTGCATGCTCCAAGATAAGACAAGTATCTAGTGGCGGAAAGGATTACATATTGGTTGTGGAGAATCGGACACTTTCTACCTTCCGCGTATTTTCCTAAAGTATACTTTTAGGTAACTATACTTTAACTGCCTTCCTTCAAATCCCTTCAAACACGTGTAAATGCGAGATGCTTAAAACTGAACTGAGGCTGACTAGGACTAGACTAACAACTTGTAGTTACAACAAGAGTAAGACTGACAATGATCTTCAGTTACCTAATCTTCACAATTAGTGGTCATTTGACCGTCTTGGTTTCGGATGAAAGATAAAAATAAGTAGAAAGTTACTCGGGATCTTCAATGCAATCAATGATTAAAACTAACTAATGCGAAAATGCGAACTGCCGTATTTTTTTGTGAGTAAATTCTCAAGATACAGAAGATATCGATTGCAGTTGCAGTTACTTATCCCTTAACATTACGCAACAGCAACAACAACTTAACCTTATCAAAATTTAATCAATTCATCTTATCAAAATCAAAATCATCATAAATCATTCTCATGTCATGGCATGCTTTAACTCTTTCAACTGTAGATACGTCAAATACCCATAAATGCTGATATTACTTTTGCTTCGTGAAGGGATACGATACTGACGTTTGGGCAGTGAATTCTGGACAGTAAATTAGTTTATAACAACCAAAAGTATTGTAGAGTATTGATGATGGGATCCCTCTCTAAGGTCGTCATTTCGACCTCGATCGGGCAATTTGCATATGAATGGAAAATACATTGTATCAATGGGCATGCAAATGCTCATTGATCACAAATAAGTCTTCCGTATACGGAGGTACATTATCGTTAACTGTTAATGAATTCAAATGAAGTTTTGGAGGAACCATATCCCCAAAGGCTGGAGTGGAAGGGGAGGACAAACTTTGAATACTTACAATCTTACTTTCACTATATTTATAGAGGATCAAGTTATAATCAAAATAATTTTAATTACAATTTAGGAAATTTTATTTATTTATTTATTTGTTAAAGCAAGCACGGTAAATAAAAATACAAAATATGTGTTCGAACTTCGAACATATTCTTTCAGTCAACTTCAGAATAACTATTGATTTTTATAATTAGACTGTTGCACAGATTTTGGACCTCCATTTTGAATTCGGAAGTGTGCTTCTGAGCAAGCTCATTCAGTTTCCACGTAGTTAGTCTTTGATCCATGACTATCATATTGGAAAACTTTTCTGCTGGAATATTAACAATATTAGCAATATTACTGTCTGTAGAATTAGAGCACAATTAAAGGAATCAATTAAGTAATTTTAAATGCATGAATATGAAAGGTTATCACTTACGTTTAGCCAGCAATAGGTGCTCCAGCGTTTTCAACGCCCAAAACTGAACTGGTGGGGCATCTTGAGATTCCAACATTACGTACAACATTGACAAATCCCTATTATTTCATTCAATTAAAATCAGATCTTAAGATGTTTCGGAACATATTTAAATGTACATTTAGAGTAACTCAAGCTAACTTTGGTATGGCAAAATGAGAAGTGAAAACAAGAGACAATCCCGACTCCATTTTCAACATTACTTGAGACATCCTTGCCAAAATGTCTTCCCTTCCCGGAACAGACAATGAATATGATGTCTTCTTCAAAACAACGTTGGCCAAAAATCCACAAGTTACATGTAATAGTAACTGTAGATCATTAAAATTAATAAATTAACGCATAGCATATACTTAATAAAAAATCTTTGCATAAGTGCATAAGGTCTACTAGATATTTTACGTCGGTTGCAAGCCCGCTAGGGAGGTCCCATTCAAATATCTTGAGCACTTCCTCGATATATGTACGATTTACAATTAGACATTCTGCTTCAGGGACTGAGATCAGATTTGTCAGAAGGACTATCACGAAAGTCAAGTCAATTATTACTTGGTGGTGAATGGTAAATTTTGTCAAATGAGCACTGCCATATTTACCGATTACAGGTATCTGAGCCAAGAATAATTCCGCAATGATTTTCTGGGGCTGCCCTTCATTGGTGGAGTTGTCCCCGAACATCTTGAGGTAGCGGAAGCACACATTTACTCCTTGAGTCTCCAGGAATATGTCACAGCATTTGGGATCATGGCAGCTACCAGTGGCCCGATATAGAATCGTCAAAAATATGGGCACATGGGCAAAGAGCTTTAGATTCATCAGTTGAGTAAGTAGTTCGCACAATAACTGTATTACAATAATAACAGCAAAATAATAATTATTTAAGACCCATTTTAGTAGAGACATGATAACTTTCATGTCTCTACTCCCATTTTACAGTTATCACATAACCAGTTGAAAGATTCCTAAAGTTTGACATGAAATAACTTACTTGCATCACATGCAGACTTCGCAGTTGACGTTCTACAATGGGTCCAGAGTTCAATATACAACATAGCAAGCCCGCAACTGAATCCATGAGAAATGTAAAATGAGATTCTAGGAAAATAATAGTGGAAACATTTTTTCCCGTCTTTAGCAAAGTTACTGCTAAGTCTTCAGCAGTTGAAGCATCCATTTTCTATGGGACACCAAAGAATAGAAATAATTTTTTATTGGCTAATCTAATCTAAATTATCTAGTATTGTTTGAGTTGATTGTTTGCTTCGAAAACCGTACAAAATTCAACGAGTTCATCGCCATCAAGATCACCATCCCAGTAGTAAGAATGCTCAGGTCATGAGTGTAAGTATTCATTATCGTTACGATAGAGCCGACCACTCGAAGCTCCCACTGATCACTCGACACTTTATCATCGATCCCGTTGTAGATCCTCTTGATAAGATGGAACATGGAAGCCATTGTGTTGATTAGAATAAGCTGATCATCAAGGTGAATCTTCATAACTCGAGAAAGGAGCTGGAGGAGAGTTCGGCATGGAACAAAGTCGTCAGTTCTACTGACAATTAATTTATCATGGAGAATTTGTACGACTTTCCCTGACATGCCGACTTTAGGAAGATAGTGCTGGAGTAGGGAATCGAGATTTATGATGTAACTATCTTGAACTTTTAAATTAAAAGTATGGCTGAATATCCCAATTAACTAACCTTCAAGGCAATCACAATTTGCGCCATGTTTGTCCCACCAGCAACTTTCAAAGCAGGAATATTCGGTCGACTGGAGGCATGGGTGGCAAGAAGGCCAAGGAAGTTCAAAGGGTTGTCGACTCGAGAGGATAACCCTTTCAGACTACATTTGGATGAGTTTTCTGGGTCCAGTCCTAACATAATTATGAAAAATGGAATGGGTAAATTACGTCACTTAATAAGACAAGATAATTTTAATTATGATGAAAATTATCTTACCAGCCAAGTTTGTCCCGGAAATGTCCAGAGCCGAGAGATTCAGCAAGGAGGTCACTATATTTTCCAACACCGTATCTGGATTTGGAAATACGGATGTCAGCTCGCATTGCGACACGTCAAGAAACCTGTAACATAATTTGTTAAATGATTTAATTTAATTACCACATTTAACCGGTGCGTGGTGTATTTAAAGTGGTGCATAATAAAATCTTAATTCTTACGTCAGCTTAGGAAGATATCTCAGAACGCCCAAAGTCCGCTCATTGTAATCAAAGAGCACGTCCTGCACCCGCAAGGTCCTTAGATTATCCTTCGTCTTCAGGAGAAAGTTTAAATTGGACAGATCTTGACAGCTTGACAGATCCAGATATTCCAGTTTGTGGATAAAATCCCTCATTAAATAATTCCAATAATCGATCGTGATTACAATTCCAATTCCAGGATTGCTATCTCCACTCTCGGCTGTACTAGTGGTCACGTTGGCCGGGGGCAGTCTAAGCTCCTGCCTCTGGGTGACCTTCAGATTCCAAATTACTAGCTTTCTCAAATTCGGAAGTTGAAGAAGTCCATGCTCATCTTCTTCAGGATTACTGCCGGGAACATCTTTCTTGAAAAGGTTGGTGATGTAATTGATGGAATTAGCAAGCATCTCTCGGAACCCTTGAGACTTTTTAACTGGAACAAAAGGAATCGTTTAAATTTCAATCTTGTTTGTTGTAATTTAGAATTTAAAAGCGAACTTAATCCAAAGATATTATTAGAATTGAAACGCACTCTCTTTTTGGTAGGACACCCAGGAATTAATATCAGTAGGAAGGATATGCGAAGAGTTTCCAATATGGAGGGACTCCAAGTTCCTCCCAAATTCATTGATCACCCCAATAGCATTCTTTGTCAGGGACGGGCAATTATGAATATCAAGGGAATATGGATAATTCTTCATAAACATTCCAAGGTCCCAGTCAGTTAGTTTGATGCAACCGCTAAAATTTAGATTTCGGAGCCCATTGGAAGCCTTCTCATTCTAAATGTGAGGGATGCATCATTTCATAAAGTCATGTCACTTCAATAATAATCATCTTAATCATAAAATTTTTTTTTGGATATATTTCCGAACAATGGCAGTAACTAGACTGAAGTACTCCACTGATCTCCTATCATAATGTTCCAATACTTCCTCCCAAATTTTGACGGGGAGGACTGCAGACTTCCGTAATTTACTTTCCTTCCCATGTTTGCTTTTCACTGGCTCCAAAAGAAGGATTTTTGCATGGGCGACACAGACGCAAGTGCACATTTCTTGAAGAGTTGGAGGGGAAAAGAGCTCCTCATTGTTGCAAATTGTAATGATTGGGTCCATTTTCATTTATCTGCTGCGGAAGCCTTTTATTATTACTATATTATCTATTTTCGGATTATTCGGATTATAAAGAGTCTAGGCGGATATGCCAGGAATTGAAAACATGAAAGTAAACCGTATGCACCGTATTATAATATAGGTATAAGATCTTTGGTATTCACTCCCGGAAATTAATGGCCACAAGTCACTGCCACCTCGAATTCGAGTTTTGGCAATGATGCTGCATTTAACTATGGGAATGGGGCTTATGGCAATTTATTCCCAAGTGAGCCGAGGATACTTCCCATTCCAGATTTGCAGCCATCGCTGGAAATCCTTCCGTTCTGGTCTGATTTTAATTGATTGTATTTGTTATCGTGTAGCCATTTAAGCCAATTTGTATAGGTTTTGGTGTAACAGTTCCATTCAATTCAATTATTTTTATTTCGCAGGTTCATGCCGGGATTGGGTTGAATGGAGTTCCCTTCGGATCGGAATCAACTTTGTGGGAAGGCCATGCCATTTGGGAAGCAAAGCTCTTTCAATTTGCGCATAAGGTGGAGCGAATATAATGGCGAGGAAGCGGGTGGCACCCCCGTTTTTACTGTGAGCAATTTGCAAGGACTCGCATGCCAAAAATACTTTCACTATTTTTATGGAAGATTAGATAATAATCATATTAATCTAATCATATTATGCATGTTCAGCATTACTTGGGGCAATGTTGCCACTATCTCTTCCCTTGCTCTTGACGGAAATAGCAGTGAATGAATATGTCTTCTTCAAAACAACCTTGGCCAAAAATCCACAAGCTGCATGTAAGCTTGTGTAGATCGTTAAGATAATTAATTAAGGCACAAACAATGCTTTATATTTTTTATTTAAAAAATGATACACGCACTTGAAAGAGTTAATTGGAGACCAAAAAAGACGCTTGCGCTTGTGAACAAAGAACAACTCAAGCCTTCCTCGAACTTTACTTGGACGCATTCCACTTGTTTCAAGATGCCCCACCATATGACCGCCACGTGCAAATCCTTTAATTTTACAATATCACTTGTTCAGCTCTGACTTTGTGTTTTGTGTTTGTGGTTCTTTTGCTATCATCATCCCTCACGTTTTTCCAAACTATCAAAGTGTGATTGTAGTTATTTTGGGGGATTAATTTTATTTGAATTATAATAAAAATTGGCGATAATAATTCATACTTAAATTAACTCATTAACTAATGAGTTTGGAAAGTCAACCGGAAGTTGTTAATCCCAGCCAGATTATTCCGCGTAAACGTCACTGACCTAATCTTCGATCGTTTGTCATTGTTCATGTGCCGCTGTTGTAAACTGGTAAGTAAAATATAAACAGTTTTTGGGTTCCCGCAAGTTAATTGTAGTTGTAAATCTAAAGTTAATTGCCTTATGGCTTATGTTGTGGATTTACGATCAAATTAATTAATAATTGATTGGTTTTTCTGTCTGTCATCATCTGTTTAGTCGGATCGATCACCCCCACCGTTCACTGTCATCTTCCAAGAAGTGTTCCAGGTCCAGGAAGGAGGCTAAAAGGTCGCTCTCAAGAAACCGGAAACGACCAGATTTGAGTATTGCCAAGGATAACTGGAATAACTGGCTTTTGGTTTCCATTTAATTTAATATTTAAATCGTATTCCTGTCCTTGACCGGATCGTGCCGTCGTGTGAGCAGCCTAATTTTTGGAGGAGAGTGAAGGGTCGAGTTTTGGAATGATTGAAGAAAATTCAAATTCAACGTCAAAGCATCATCAAGGTGGGAGCAATCCGATGGAGCAATTCGTCCTTTTGTCTAAGTCGGCCAAGGGGGCCGCAGCAGCTGAGCTGGTGAAGCAGGCCTTGGAGACCCCGGGCGTCTATGTCTTCAGTGAGTTGATGGACATGCCAAGCATCAAGGAGGTACAGTACAGAAGACATGGAATGGATCATTAATAGTGACGTAATTAAGGATGGTGAAGGGTCTTGATTTTAATTGTGGAACTATTTAATTTATATATTTGCAGCTTTGCGGGGATCACAAGGGCTACTGGGAGCTGCTAAACATTTTCGCCTATGGGACGCTGAAGGACTACGCCACCAAAAGGGCCCTCAATGCAGTACCAGATCTGACCAGCGGGCAACGGCGGAAGCTCCAGTATTTGACCATCGTCACGTTATCAGAGCGAGAGAAATGTATCCCCTATCAGACCCTTCAGCAGGAACTGGAAGTGTCCAATGTGCGGGAGCTGGAGGATCTGATAATCGAAGCTATTTATGCAGGTAAGTTGGATTTAGCATAAGGATGTAGATTTGAAGTGTAAAAAATAATATGATTTGAATACAATTTCGGAAAGCTTAATATAGAATATTTGTGATATTTGTAATTTTGCATGTAGAAATCTTCCAAGGCAAGCTGGATCAAAGTAGAGGCTTCTTAGAAATTGACACAACTATTGGCCGTGATATTAGGAAAGACGACATTCCCGTAATAACTAATACTTTGGAGTCCTGGTGTGATGCATGTGAAAATATGCTGGTTGCCCTATCCAATCAGATTGAAAGGGCCAACAACGAGAAAGCTCAGAAGAATCTGAGGAGAGAGGCTCTCGAGCAAGAAGTAAGTTAACACGAAAATTATAATTATTTAAATTTTATTCATATGATTATTTATAAATGCTACAAGCAGTATTATATTGAGTGTGTGTAAATGTAAATAACCAACCAATTTTGTCATATTATTTTTTCAGATTGCAAATCTGAAGAAGACTGTCAAGAGTCACAATCAAGATACGGATGATGTAATGGCTGATTCACGGGAAGCAATGGGTATAGAAAAGACACCCTCCAAGAAAATGATTAAAAAAGGTATTCGAGGATCTAGCAAACTTTTTAATAAGTAGATTGTTAAGTAGCATTGTACATTAGTTCAAGTTCCCAATTTTTACTTTAAACTAATGATACGCCTTTGGATAAATAGGACATAGATAATTATTTCCTTTGCCCTTGTAATTGATGAAATAACCCCCGAAAGGAATATGCAAGAATGAATGAATGTATCCCGATTTATCGTTATTTGTATCACTTCGCAATATTGCCAATAATAGGTAACAGAAATACAAATGTAATAATATGTCAATGTATAAATGTTTTTGTATTTGTGGCTATCAAAATTAAATTCTTTTGAAAACATGAATTCTATCACTTCTACTATTTAATATATTTTACCTTTGTTTTGTTACATCGAAATATGGGATACCTACCTATTCAACATTTCCAAATCAACTTCAACCACCTACCTGTTTATATGCTATTATTTTGTAACTACTTTTTAGACCGACTATATAGCGACTGCTTGCCAGATCCTCGATCAAATCCTCTAGTCAAACATTGTATTAGTTAGGATAGAGATCGTTAAATTCACTTCGAGGAAAAGACGGTGTAGTTTTATGGCAATGTTATTGCTCTGTTGAGTCCATTGTAAAACAAAACAAACAAACGTGCCTGTTTAATGTAATATTTGGTTAATAACCGTTATCCAAGCTGCAGTCAAAAAATCATGGACATGTTTTGTAAAATATTCGAACAGACAAGCAGCGATGATAGGCAAATTATGTATGACAGACATAGGATAGGAATAGGATAATAATAGGATTTCTAATTCGATAATGATGGATGATAATTTATATACATAGATGATAAAGTGGATTATGTAGAATTTGTAACGATAAACCTAATCTGCTTGCAATTTTTACAAAAAAGAATCTTACAACTAAAAGACTCCATAAGTTATGCTGTCTGTTTAGAGCGGTCTCGATTCGATCCAATTGTCAAAATTCTGACGTATTGTATTTTGTTTGCACAATAGGCCACGCTCATCAATTACTTTTTTCATTGTATCCGTTTTGGATAATCGTGCATTTTTATAGTTTAGTTAGTGAGTTTGTTCTTATTCTAAAATATGCTATTTCACTCTCTTTATGATCGAGATTTATTTTACGAGAAATATCCCACCTGTGTATCAATCTACCACATCTTTATACTCATTATTCGATTATTCCCAGTTAGTTCAGCATTCAATCATCTATCTCCATCTGTCTGAATACATCCAAATAATTTTACATGAAAATAGTTTACTAAATGCATACAACTCTCCTCCGCCCCCTTACATCATATAGTCATATTCATTCCATTGAATCCCTCCCTGATTCAGATAAATAATCTCTTTTGCAGATTACGACCGCTTGCGCTTCTGCGGTGCGTGTGTCAGTCAGTGTTTGTTGAAGTTTTATTTTATTCTATGCAATCCGCAATCTCCCTATTTCACTTCATTCGAAAACTACATACATTACATAATACATAAGTACATACATGATATCAAACTGGTCTTTACTTTTTTTTTGCAATTTTGGGATATGCATATAACTATAACTTATACCAACTTATACGCATAAGAAAAGAATATACAAAATTACATCATAAAATATCCTATCCATCCTATCGTATCCTATCATAACCAATTTATATGCAGGCATTTACACAAAGACAAGTTATGTTATACTGAAGCCCGTAAAAAACCATGTCTAAAACACTAAAGAAGACTACTAAAACCCATCTCATATCACGTACAATTTGGTGTATTGTATTGTATTTGGTATACCGTACCGAACAATAGGTAGCAGTGCAGTAGTTGAGTAGTGCCTAAAAATGTATAATTCGAGCTCTTTTTGGTACAATCCGCCTTACATAAAAGTACAATCTCTGCTTCCTGTTCACGAAAAATAATTCCAATGCTCAATACATACAAAATTACACCAAATTACAATACCAAAAATATCCTATCCCTTCTTCTTTTATTCCCAGTAAAGTAAAATGTATATAAAGTAGAGAGAAGAAGATAAGCATATTTATATCAATGCCTAAAGTAAAAGGTAAATATCCAATCCAATTGAATGTTGAATGTTGAATGGGAATGGGAATATGGATAAAAAAATATGTTAGCCATCAGCCCAGCAGCAGAGGCAGCAGCAGTTGATCTGATCTGATATTATTAGACAAGTAAGTGCAAGTGTGTCATCTGGGGAAGGCGAAAATAAAAACTTACAACACCACAAAAAAATTATTCTATTTATCTTATTTTGGGAAAAAGATAACATAACAATGATGGTGTAAATCTAGTGTAATAAATAGTCCTAATTAAATTTAGTGCTCCCTTGCAATATTTGCAGTTAATTAAGTAAAAGTGATGGAGGACTGGAAGGGATTTAAAAAATTAAATTAACAATTAAAAGAGTTTGGAAAACAACGAGAGAACAGCAGGTGGAAGGTGTTTCTTAATAGTAACAGTTAAGTTTTTAAGTTTTTAATTAACTATTAAGCTAATTGTAAGCTAAATACGTAACTGGATTGGATTACGTGATCGGTAGCAGTCAGCAGTGGATATTTAACTAACGCGTAAAGGAGGAGGAGGAGACCAGCTTGTTTGTCTTATCATCAACTTGATTTAGTTAATGATCATTGTTCATGTGCGTGCTCCAGTCCAACCAGCAGCAACATCAGGCTCGAGCGAGAATTAAGGCCCCGCGTCCCACCAACTGTCATTATTGATTTAATTAAGTGATTCGAAATTAAGAATAAAAGTAAGTCTAAATTAATTAAGCGAATGGTAAAAACAGGTAAACTTACAATTAGGCGGAACGTTATGTTATGCTTGCGCAAGTGCGGATGTGATGCATATAAAAGTAATATTTGGCATTTAATTAAAAGCGAAAATTAAATTAAATACACTACATTGAATGTGTATTAGAACAGCTGAGCTAACTTTTAATTAGCATTTAGCAAAAAAAGTAATATGCGAGGATAAGGAGGGGTGTTAGAATACGATCATCAGTAAAATCATCAAACGATTAGAGGTAGAATTAAAATAATTAAATTCACTTTAATTTTTAAGGGACAACTGGGCACATCTAGACGATCACGACTCACGACTATTACAAGTCGTAAATAAGTAGCTATAATTGAATGACATGAGAGATTAGGACAGGAGGATTAGGATGAGGAAGGATGATCTTTAATATTTAACTTAAATCATATCATAACATAAATTATGCTCGTGTAGTTTTGCTTGCAATGCTAATTTATCCTATAAGACCATGCATGAGACATGGAACATACGTATTAGCAACTTCATTCATTCATTAACTTGGTTTGATTTTTTGCAAGAATGCAGTTTTCTAATCTTGATCGACTTCATCGTTAAGAAATTGGATGACATGACATGGGTTTGACAAACCTAAATTCTAAAAACATATGGATTTTTTTTCCTTTTCCCAATTCCCAAAGTAGTTGAGTTTATAGAAGCTACTATAGCAGTAGCATTAGAATTTAAATGCTCCATTTCTAAATTGCTAGTTTTAAATTTTTGAGCATTTTCATTGCAATTAAAAACTAAACTCATTTTAGTTTAGTTAGTAGTATTATTTTCCTTCTTCAGAACTTTTTCTAGGGCTGGGGAGGGGAGTAATTCTGATTACTATTCTTTCAAGTATTAACATTTTAATTGCGAATATCCGACAGCTACTAATTAATGCGGTATTAATTTAATGCCCGATTCATTCAGCAAAATTGTATGCATAATTCGTTTCTTACTTGTCGATACCATAATGAATAGATAGATAGATAGCGGAATTTCGAGAGGGATAATAATTACCTAATTGTCACTAATTGGGATTGGGATGCCAATATTTGTCTGATTCCGAGCTGACGCATAGGTAATTTAGCGCTGTTAGCGTGAACCTTACCTTAAAAATACCTGTTTCTGTTACATTTATATACCTACAATATTACGTACTATACTTCTGTTCTAATTAAGTTCTAATATTTGATTTCAATTTAATGATTTCGTTTCAGTTTAAAAAATTAGTACTTTTAGGCTCATCTTTAATGTCATATTGAAGTCATGCAAGTGTGGCTTTCTGTAATCTAACTGACGTTATATTTCAGACGTCACAAGCACCGACCGTATTTACTTAATGAAATATCGAAGTCAAATTAGGCCAGTTACATCGTCTTGCTTGCATGTATTCCTATTCCTTTATTACAGCTTTAAGCTGGATGGAGATAGTTGATAAGCCTTGCCGTGTCACTAACTGAGCACTTGTTCAAATATTAGCACTGATATTGACACTGGCAGCATCCTTCCTTGTATGTACAATTGTAATTGTCAAATGTACACCACATTTTTTAAATAGGTACCTAAGTGTAGGGTAGGGTAGGATATGTTATTTTAAATGCTTAATGATTCATGTTGTAATAATAATTTATTAATAATCACAATATGCTTTTTTGTTACTTTCCAGTTTGGTAGTTAAAAGATTGCCGCACGATGAGTGAATCATCGGGATTAATATATCGACGGAACGTTGTGAAGCCCCAGGAGAATGGTGGTGCAGCCTCCCTGGAAAATGATAAGGATAAAGATAAGGAACAAGAGACCGAAGATGTGGATTCAAAGGAGACGCGATTGACCTTAATGGAAGAAGTCTTACTTTTAGGCCTAAAGGATAAAGAGGTAATGAATGCCAGACAGAACCTTGAACCATTCATTTTATATTTTATCGGATCCACAATAATTAATCATTATCATAATGTGATTGTATAATGTTCTATGATTTTGTTTCTGCAGGGTTACACATCGTTTTGGAATGACTGTATATCTAGTGGTTTAAGGGGTTGCATCTTAATTGAATTAGCAATTCGGGGAAAGGTAGAGCTGGAGAAGGCTGGGATGCGAAGAAGAAGTCTGACTAACAGAAAAGTACTTGTGAAAGCAGATTCAATATGCATGGATGTCCTGTTAGATGAAGCCCTGAAGCATATCAAAGACACGGAACCACCAGAAACAGTGCAAAGTTGGATAGAGTACCTGAGTGGTGAGTTGCTGGAATTGTGTATATAAATAAATACCTTAAAATTAAATTACTACATACCTACCACAGAATAATTCATTTTATTTGCTAATGTGATTTTAACAGGTGAAACGTGGAACCCTTTGAAGCTATCGTATCAGCTCAAGAACGTTAGAGAAAGACTTGCAAAGAATTTAGTTGAGAAGGGGGTGTTAACGACAGAAAAGCAGAATTTCCTATTGTTTGATATGACCACGCATCCACTCGTTGATAACGTTGCGAAAACAAGACTTGTCAAGAGGGTAAGCACAATTGACATTACAAATCTGGAGTTTGCTAACCATTTATGTCATTTATTTGGTTGGTTATATTATAATTTATAATTCCTCATTTACGTTCATTTCTAGCTTCAAGAAGCCGTATTGTCGAAGTGGACGAACGACCCTAACCGGATGGACAAGAGACTGCTGTCTTTAATATTTATGGCTCACGCTTCAGACGTTTTGGAAAATGCATTTGCTCCGTTGAACGATGACGACTATGAATTAGCTATGAAGAGGGTTAGAGAGCTTATGGATTTAGATTTTGAAGCGGAAAGTGCCAAACCCAATGCTAATGAGACCATGTGGGCAGTCATTTCATCGTTCGTAAAATGATTTCTGTATTGAAGAAGGGTTTATTCAGCAAGAAATTAAAACTCGAATCCAATCTTTCACGTGCTTACGCGTAGCATATTAACTACCATAATTATTTTTATTCTCGTGATTATTTCAAGGAAATTAATATCCCAATCCCAGAACTTTATTGTCAATTATAATAATTTCAAATCTAAAATAATATAAACTCTAGCTAGATTGAGCAAACTTTGGTCTTTCCGTTTAAATTCCCATTGACATTCTAAGCTAAATATATGTGTGCTATTCTCCAACACGCTAGAAATATGTCGAAGCGGCACAAGTTTGAAGTTTACTGTATCAGCCTTTGTGGGTAGTTGGTTTAATCAATCACATTCAGATTTTTATTGAGTTATATTATATTATTTTGAACTGATCCGTTAGCACCACGATGTGTTGCAGTTTTCTAATTGATTTTTACATCTAAATAACAATCTAATGTGTAACCAACCACTGCACCATTTTGTTTAACTAAAAACTGCAATTGCCAAGTTTGCTTGTTACGAGTATAAGTTTTAAATGTACTTAAGTTATTGATTTAGCATATTATGTAATAATAATTGAGTTTAATTTATAATATAAAAATGATTCCTGGTCATTGTTAGTTGTCTTTTTTTTTTGGTGCGTTATCTTTTAATTTAATACTTAGCTAACGCTAGTTTAGTTTTACAGCCTATATTTTGATATGTAACTTGATTTGTTAATTTCATTTGTACATTCGTGCTCCCAGCATCCAAGATGACTTGCCGAGGAATAACCAAAATCAGCCAGCCAAGTTTTAATAATTTTCACGTGAACTTATTCTAAGCACACCATCCTTCACCAATTTTATTTACAAAATAGATACACGATAATCATTATATATTTGCTAACGTACAAATAAATTAAGTGTTGAAGGTGTGCGCAGCTCCATCATCACCATCATCATGGTAGAGTCCTTTTTGACGGACCACATTTAAGATAAATATGTAAAATGCATGCACTAATTATGTGTGCTGTTAGACCTAGGATTAGCTTTGTAGTTTGATTAGGTAGGTAAATATCGGAAAGTGAAAAATATGTACGATCGGATCGTTTAGTAGCTATATTGAAGATGAAAGTTATGTAACACCTATAATCTATTTACCTAGGTTTACTACATTTAGAATTTAGATATGCCATCTGTGATGACAATGAAAATGATACAGCGTCAGGAGTAATATGTCGATGTTATTTCAAAAACAAAAAAACTGAATATTATTAAGCTTCACTTATAAGCACTAATGTCAAGGTGTGTACTTTTCAATTGATTATTGATTAAGCTCTATAGTGGTTTGATTGTATTAAGTTGATCGTCGACTGAGGTCAGTCAAGCTATATTTATAAATGCAGTAAGCTACATGAAATAAGTATATAAAAAAGTTTACACATTGCATAATATATTTAATAATATGTAACAGTAATAATAATTATTAATTATCATCATCGCCTAAAATGGTATGCAGTTTTATTTCACGTTCCGTGAATTAATGCGATGACGTATTCTTGTAATAGCATAAATAAACGATGTGGAGTGGATGCGGATTGCCGATATTGCCGAATGAATGTAATAATTAATAATGCTTTTAAAAATACTTAGGTATGAAAATATTATATTATTGTATTTAAGCAATTGATAAGTTGAGGATGATATGATAATAAAAATGCACTTTTTTGGGCAGTTTAAAAAGAATTTATTGTTGCGACAGTTTTTCCTGCTTCCTTACATGCATGAAACTAGAAAAATGAGAACTTGTCTTACCGTCTACGCACGCCTCTCTCTGACAAGCAAAAGACAACTTTGACAATGAACTGGCAACCTAACCTGCTTACTTACTTGTAGTGGTATTTAATGAGTGGAAACTACATACAAAAAAATTAAGATCCTGACTCCCTCAATTAGGAGAGTGCAAACTCCAAGGATAGTCACTTTTATACTTTGGTATAAAAAGTTCAAGACTTCTGCGTAGACAGTTGCATTTTGGTTTTTGTAGACGATATAACATTCATATTTATATTGTTTTGTTGCTACTTTCTGCTAAAAAAAACATGACAGCAATAAGTTGTAAAAAGAGTGAGAGGAGATCAGGAGAGGAAGGCTAACTAGTTCTTTGGGCTATTTTTCTCCCAACGCAAGATAGGATGATGAAAAGTATATGCCTATCTAACTACCTAGTCATTTAGGGTTAGGAACTCTATTATTACTTGCGTAGCAATTAGAACAATTTTTCATTCCAACTTGTTTACTTTTGCACATTATATTTCAGTTTTCCAATTCTTGCTGAGCTAATAAGTAAGTTCAAGCTAACAATTAGATTTTATTGCCAGTAATGACTATATGGACGTGCGTTAAATTCAAAAACGATCCTAAATAGGTATTTTGCTTGTGATGTGATTGAAGATACTGTAGATATAAAGTATTAAGTATCTACCTATCCATATTCGCAATTTTATCATAATGCATCATGCAGTTTTTGCATACATTAAATTGTTTATAAAAGCGTACTTGACACTTACTGCGAAAACCGTGCCCAGTCAGATCATCAGAGCCATTGTTAATCTCTATCTTTGCTGTCCATATGCATTCGATTCAGTTCAGTTCATGACAGTGATTTTGCGAAAGGGACTGATTCTGAATGGGATGATGGGTCAGACCATCAAAGAATATTTGCTTCTTGGAAATGGAATACAAATACAAAACAAAGGTTTGCACAACTACCTCCACTCCACCACACACTCCAATCAAACATATTCAATCTGAAGACGTTTGCAAGCATAAGGTCTCACCTTAATGATTTCACGAGTTAAATATTTTTTGCTCTTAATTTCCATGTAAAGTTACGCCAACGCCATGCCATACTGATATTACACATTGTACAAAATGTATGCAAAATAGATATGAGCAGATCCATATAGACCCAAACAAAATGGTTTGCTTTGCAATTCATTAATGTATGTAACTATTCCAAATACACATGCTAAATTGCTTGCCACCTAATCATGCTAATGCAAAAGTTAAATAAGCTGTCTTTTTATTGCTGATATATTTTGCAGTATTACATTTTACATATCAAACGCCTCAACAAGGCATGCAAAAGGGTCTCCTTCTCAGCTCCTCCATCTCATATATCCACTCCAACTCCAACCCTCCATCCCCAACAATATAAGTAACCAGACCATGCACTCATCTCATGCAACAAAACACGATTTGTTCATAAAAAAGGATTCGACTTGACTATGATTTTTATTCTTGATGTTTTTTTGCATGTATTTTGGCTTGCGTGCACTGCCTCCTGCCTCCTTCATTTCATGAGATCACTCTTCATGTTATTGTTTTTTTCTCTATAACATAAAATCCCTTTATCTTACCTGGTAAACTTGTCATTTATTTAAATATCCAATATAATAACATCATTAGATTTGAGTTGCCTCTCTGGCATGGCTTGGCTTTGGGTTGCGAATTTTATACCTGTGAATGTGATGGTCAAAAATAGTCATTAAATGGTATACAGTGTATGGACGGAAAGTATTCATTATCATTTATTTGAGAATCCTCCTGGCTTCACGGTACACGCTATAATCCTCATCATCATCGTCCATCCCTCACTGGAGGAATTTAATATTTCATTTCATTGTTTAAAAAAATCTGCCAAGTAATATCCTTTTCATACTGCTCATCTACGTTCCAAATCACTGACAATCAAGAAGAGTCAAGTGGTTTGGTTTTGGTTTAGGATCATAATTTTTTTCTCGCTGTTACTGTTCCACTTTTTGGTTTTGGTTGGGATGATCCTTCCTGTCCCCAAAACTCTTTGACTCAATCAGCAATCGTTGCCCAAGACAAACAGACGCGATTTTGTAGATACGTGCAAAACTCTTGATCAAGTTGCATGAAAATGATCATGTCAAATGGTCAGTGATTGAATATTAAGTAAGTATTTTTGGACGATTTGGAGTTGAATTGGATTGCGGCTTGAGGGGGACAAGAGGGGCCCTTATAATTATAACTGTAACCTTACCACAGATATCAGTAATCAACAGTGCGGCTATAGCTGAGGAGTTGACTGATTGCTCTTGTGTGAGTGAGCCCTCAAAAAATATTTGCGAAAAGGCAAAGGACCTCAATTTGATAGAGAAACAAAATTGTTTTTGAAGTGAGTGCATTGCATGCATATTTTGCACATTGATTGGTTAGCAGTTGGAAGCGTGGTACAATTCGTGCATCATTTTTGCAACAAGGCAAAGTAAATTCAAACTGATTGATACATTTAGACAATAGTAATTTGTAATTGATTTGAGCAATAATAATAATTATAGTCTGTTCATTTTGTAACAAGATCACTTTGTGCAAAAAAAATACAATCTTAAGGAACGCTTCCCATCTAAAAGTTACAGAATTCAAAAGCAATAAGAACTTTAAATTTTGCAATATTGATCTATTAAATTGAACTATTATTAAATGTGGTGAAGTTTCTGTGATTTGACTTAAGAAATCTGTTGAAAGCTATTACAACATAACCGCATGCAAAAACTTATTTTGATTTCCATGCATGCTTCCAAGTTTCAATCAAGCATATCAAAGTTTTTCTTTCTGTAATTAATCCAGTCTTGGAGAATTTCCTTTATCTTTGTTCATATTCCAAAAGCAAAAATATTGAGAAAATTTTTCTATAATCTTATGTGAAGCCACAACCGACCTTGAAGATTAGATTGACCTAGGGAAATAATTTTCGCATAGAAAGAAGTAAAAAAGGGAGCTTAAAGGCCAAACAATGCCGTCATTATATACCGGACAAGAGCGGTGCCTTCCATGCACCTTTGCGATCCCATCAAGACGAAAGACCTTCAACATTTCCAATCCCAAGGTGAGTCTATATTTTTCATTATCATTATCTTGTCATTATCTTCGACATAGGTATACATGTTTAAAGTTCACTGAGCATTTACCAACCAAGTAATGATATGGTAGGTAACATAAGTAGGTAAATATATGGTTGATTAAAACTAGAATATTTTCCATGAAACCTCTTCCATGAAAAACCACGCATGTTTAATGATTTTTTCTGACAATTTGGCGATCTTGTTAATGAAATGACGCATGTTAGATAGTATGCAAGGTGCACCATTGGTGCACATGCAGCATAAAGTTAGGGAAGTTTGCAGACAGGAAGTATCACTGCCTTATCAAGCTAATCAAACTTCTTCCTTCCGTGGTTTTTTAATGACAATTATTTTAATCGGCACAGGTGTACACGAACTTGTCCATGTTTTTTTATGTGCAAAAATACGTCATTGTCTTGGCATAGGCATGGACAGTGTTTACTTATATGTCGGTATGTCGATCGCCTATTTTGGTGATTGCTTCCCAATTCTCAGGTAATAAAGCTTCTTTGCTGACGTGCTTTGTAATGTAATGGAAAATGTAATCCGTTTCTAGAAGATTCTTCATCCTGTAGGAAAAGGATGTTAACTTGCTCATGACTTTGATATGGTCATGGTTAAAAATGGAACTGGTTTTCAGTAGGGGTAGGCCGCAGGCAATAATAATAGATTCCATTCCATAGATCACTGACTTGCGACAACAATTACAATTTAATTTATATGTAAGGGTCGTCGTTTGTAGAGTTGCATTACGTCAATCTGATCAATTTTTGTCCATTGTATGCACTTTAATTTATTAATTTATTTTGATCTTGTCTGTGAGCCTTACCGCGAATTATTTTGATTGTTCACGGAAAACAAACGTCAGTCAGTCAATCAATAATCAATCATGTTGTGATTGTTATCATAATAAGTTCTATAAATAGTTCCTGTCCAATTCTTCAATTGCATTATTAAAAAAATTACATGCAGCTTTGGAATTCCAGGAAGGAAGCCATCTTGGTCTGGAACTGGAATCATTAACTTGCACAGTTCCTCTATTATCATATCATTATCAGGAAAATCAGGAACACACAGAGCTTATCTTTGTTCATGTCGTGGGCTTGTATGAAATTACCTTCCTAATTCTACCTAATCTAACTAAACCCATTCCAATGTTCAAGTTTGACTGCTTTACCCATGCCGTGGTAGATGTCATTGTGAGTCCCAATAACTAAACTTAGGTTGCTGTTGTACCTTTGTTGCTTCCTCTTTACATGAAATTTGATATGCATTTTTCTGCTAAAATGTTTGCATGTCTTTCCGGATTGAGATTTTGTAGTTTGGACTGGTTTATGAAAGCTGGTTGGAACCAGAACCTGGAGTTGATTTATATTCCGCATTTCTATTGTGCTTAATTAGGGGACGTGTTACTGCGCAGTTGAATTAATTAATTGATGCTTTCCAGAAGAGATCATTTCCTTTCATATGTTGGTATTGACCAACCATCCTAAAAGCCTTAATCAAGAGCAAATGCATGCTAACAAGGACACTAGAGTAATAATACTTTTCATAACGACATAATTATAGCTTATCATGAAAATGAGCATTTAATCATCACTTGCAGACGTCACGTGGGACTTGGCTATAAAGTTATATCACGCTTCACGATATGGCTACATATATAGCTACATGGCTATTTTATACTATTAACATTAAGGATTTAATTTTGAAGATCACGGACAAGTAGGAGTTTCCGAATGTAGACTTTAGTGGAAGTAAAAAAAAGTTTAAGTATGTTCCAGTGGATTAAATTGAAGATGATTTTTATTGGCAGAACTATAATTTTCACAGCATCATAGAATGGCTGTCGTGTCGTGTCTGATTACCATTAAGCGTTAAATTAAGCTTGGGAGTTTGAAAAAAATGATTCTGGCAAATCAAAGTCAAAATAGAAATTATATTTATGAAAATTCCAGAACAGCCAATTCCAGATTCTAAAATTATCAAACCACTCATGTAATTAAAGTTAGATCAGGTCATCTCCAAAATATTACTTACTTATAAATTACATACCATAAAACTCTTTAAATCCATCCATGAGATTTCAGAAGAGCGTGTCATTTCCCCCCTTTCCAAAGTTATAATTTGAGTCCACAAGAAACTAGAGCGCATCTTACGATTGAGTGATGTAGTAATTAGCAATTAAGTGTCACGCTATATGAATAAAGTTAAATGAAAAAATTGATGGTTGTATTTTAATTATTTAATAGTAAATAACCAATTTAATGAAAGTCAAAACAGACCCTATCTATTTTTACGAAATGGAAAACATGTCAATTATATCATCTTCCGCATAAATTCCCACGTAAATTAAAACATGGTGTGACTCATTCCACTTATTAGTGGTTCATGGAGAAATGTTGATATTGAAGTTAAAATTATAAATATAACCATCATTACCCACGTGTATCTAGGTAAGAAGGTTGTACTCTGCACTTAGGCAATTGCTCGCCAAAATATTGTGCGAAGTATTTTTTGCCCTCTGAAAATAAATAATATGCAATTATGCTTTTCCCGTGACATGACGTAATGCAATTGCCTAAGCACTAACCTCTCATGAGAGACTCTCAAGAAATAGCTTGTTTCCAATCCAAGTTCAAGTTCGTACTTAAATAAACAAAATTGCAGACGAGGATGATGGGGATGAGAATGACACGAAAGTAAATTAATATAGTACTAGCTTGCCCAAGCATATAAATATTTTGTCCTTCGTGACTATATAATCCATCTTATCTTTTTGCCAAAATATTTCTAATATTTGCGATCACTTCCCCCTGTCGGCCTCGTCTCTCCCTATATGGGAGGAGGATAAAAATATGAAATGAGTTACTGCTGCAGGAAATACTTTCTCGGCTTGTCCGGATATAATATATTTTATTTTGAGACATATTATATTATATTCATAACTTCGGTCTGGTCCTGACGTAACCTCAGTATTTACACCTATATTAGATTTTGGCAAAAACCAATAGTCAAAGGCAAGGTGCAAGGTCAGGAGATTCTAAAACTGGGGATATGGATATATGGAAGGGTTTCCTCATCTATTACTCCACTAAACCAAAACATCAATATGCGACTTTGTCTCAGAGGAATCCATTGACTCCAATCCACACACTTTGTACTTTGTATAGGTAGTTACCTAATCAGTTTTGGCGAATTGTCAAATGACACCAGCTTCAGTTTCGAAGTTTCAATGCAGGCGGGGTGTCGGTCGGGGAGAGATATCCTTTTTTGCTTTCATTTCAAGGGAAACAAAAGAGCTGTTTATTACCGACGGTGGTTTCACTGATATTCGGTTTCGACTGTGTGGTTGGGCTATGTGGAAGATGAGCTATTTTTGGAACCTCTTTCAGAACATAATCCCCGCATGTGCATACCACATTAAAACATTTAGTCTCTGTCTGTCTCCAAAAATCTTTTTGGGATCGTACGATTTTTGTACGTCAACTGATCAAAGTACAACTTGGGAGAAGCCTCCTCATTGGTGGATGGCTTGGGTGTGTTGTATAGGAGCCAACAACGCTTTCGAACAATTTAATGCATCATTTTCTCCGAGGATAACTTGACTTTCCGTTTCCGTTTCAATTCCAAAAATTATATTTATGCGTTGGAACATGAACTATATGAGCATCATGGAAAACTTGGACTTTGACTGTCGCGCAGTAAATATTGCAACGCATTGCCAAATTCCTCGCCAACCGACCATTCATAATAATAACAGAAAATGATGATGCACTTTAGATATTTACGACGTGGCTTGACTCTTAACGGATTTTTCAATGTTTTGAACAACAACATAACTGACGTCTGAGGAGGAAAAATAATTTAATAATCTTAAATGGGCTCTTGGTTCCAATGAACACTGAAGCATTCAAGATATGTACATGACTTAAATGTTTGCAAATATGCCAGAGCTCTGCAAAATACGTGATACATGCCACATGCCATATACCTATTCGATGTGAAACGGAATATGGCTGTTGAGAAGTTGACGATGAGTGACTGCCCAGTTTTAGAACCTAATTATTTCTAATAATATACCTTTGCTTGGAGGAGGGATGATTATTTCAATGCAAAATTAAACACGTTCTGTTTTCCCTTGCCAAAAGTCATGAAATGAAATGGTACAAAGTCCTCCTGTGGCGTTACGAAACACAATCAACATGGCATGACAGAGGACATAATTATGTAGTAACCATATTTTTTTGCGGATATTACGCATCGGGGAATTCGGGTAGTTGTACCCGAATATAGTTTGAAGCAATTATATTTACTTGAAGTACCTTTGTCTACTGTCATTTGTCTATATACGTAGTAAAACATCATTAATCTACAAAGTTCAGAGAAAACGAAAGCTTGTTGGATTGGGCAAAAATGAAACACAATTGGCCATTTATGATTAATTTGCTTTAATTGTTCATTTAATGGGAATATAATGGGTTATGATGTTATGAAAGGCATGGGAGAGAGTTAAAACATAAAAATGCTTATTTGCAATTTACAATGATGACTGCTGGAATTATTTGCGCAGACCATCATCATGCAATCAACTATATATGTTTATACATATATCTAACAGGGTGGCGATCCAAAATGTCATAAATTGTTTAGCCCCACCAGGACTACGACCCACATGAATTTCCGTTTGGCATGTTGTCTTCCTTCATGTATATGTATTTATGTTGTGCTAACAATAAGGACCTTATTATAAGGTAACTTATGCACGATCGATTTTTAATGATGATGGCGTAGAATGCTTTGTTTCAAATTTACCAGACCACGGAAGCCATCAATTATTTCCCATTTGTGCATGTATCCTTTCATATTAAATCTTAATCTTGCATTCATAGTCACAATCGGATTAGTTTGGAAGGGCTGCTGATAAATATACCATCCTTATTTAAATGAAGTGTCGAGTTCCAAACAAGCTCGAAGTGCCTTGGCTGGAATTGGTCATTGAAGGAATGACCAAGTGGCAGTCAAGGAGCATAATTTATGAAGTGCCTGCCTAAGTTAACGACAAAGCTATAAAGTTAGGTTGGTGTAGTGGGAAATTGTAGGAAGCGCTAACTTCAGGAATCTTGTCCATTAAATAATTGTCAAGTTCCAAAAATGACGATTACATTTAAGAATTCATCCACTTCCGCCCCTCAGTTCAGCAGGCACATGTATCCGGATGCCAATAATCTCCTGGGCAGTTTGGAGTGTGGCAGGAGACGATTCAGCTACAATAAGGTATAACAAGATTAAATTGCATAAACATAAATCAGCTCATTTATCTTTCGAATACAAATGTTCTAATGGTCTAAATTTATCGGAAGATTTAAATTTTCTGATGAAATATTTCATCTCTAAAAAATCATATTGCATCCAAATCAAATTGATGAATTTGCTTGCGAAACCAATATTAAAATGCGTACTCATGCCTCATGTGCATACATTAATCATTACCAAATTAGCGGGCACAATTCACAATTTAACAAGTATCGTACGACTATATTTGGGGAGTGCATCTGAATTTAGCCCAGAGTCATATTTGCCAAATTAAAATTTCAAATGGGGAGTGTATTGAGTTGAGACGACGCATACAAGCAAACTCGAAGCCAAGCCCAAGGTCGTCTCCTTTAAACTAAACTTGAATTTTATATTAGTCAAGTTCATAGAAATATTTGGTCTTGCATGGTTAGATAGAAAATATTTTTATATTATAATGTCTATCATTGTCTCAAGAAGCAGAAGCTGCTAAAGAGCGCTAATATGACCAATTGACTCCCACTACATATTGCAGGACCGACCAGGTATCTTTCTAAATGTTGTAGGAATTACCGGCTTTCTGATTATATAATAATATTATTCATGCGTAGTAAAGCATGGACTATGGACCGCATCAAAAACTACTTTTTTAAAGTGCCAATTTCATACCCAGCTATTCCGTATGTAATATAATATTGCTGACTGACACTAGTCATACATTATAGGGAATTTTGTATATTGCGTAATAGGAATTACCTAATTTTATGTCAAATAATTTACCTATTTATCACCGACCTGATCACTTACGATTAGGGATTTTACACATGAACTCTGACTCCATTAAAGGAAGACTTATCTTACTTTCCCCTCCTTTCAGCTTATCTGCATCATAATGCCCATCACTGCCTTAAATCATAATTAAATAGGTTAATCGTAATCCTAAAACTAACTATGTAAAAATGCCATATTCCACTTTAAGGAATGTTTCAAATCAATCAAATTGCCACATAAATAGCCTTACAGTGTGATACTATGAATATGAAACTGGCCAGATCTGAAATCCAGAAACGATAGGGATCTTAATGGTCAAGATAAGACGCATAATATATTTCATAATCATATCATAATTCCATCACCCGTTCCGTTGATGCGAATCTGAATCAATAACCCTGACATGACATTGAAAGTACAGATCAAGTGAATAACCTACAATTTGCAAGAAAAAAAAACCTTCGCTTTCCACCGGGTTTAACCAAATTGCGTAGTCCCAGTCACAATTTGGAAGAATTCCATAAAGGTTACAATAAAAGATACTTACCCAAACATGCACATACAATTTATTTTAGTCTAGTCATATCCCATCAAACTAGTACTAGTTGTATCGGCATGTATGTAATAGTAAAATTAAGAAATGATCATATCATCATGATAATGCAATACTTACTCTTACCATCATCATCCTGTTCATCCTATTATATCAATTAAATGATTTGCTATTGGCTATCGGCTCTGCTCACGCTATGCTCAACCTCAAGCTTAACAATGCAACATGGATATAATACCTGCGTGGATTAAATTAAAAGTGGGCAGGTGTGTTTGTATTTTGGATGTATTTTTAGTGTTCATTGTCTTCAATACTTCAATACATCTCATGCGGCTCATGTTCTATATGTTACTTAAATATGTTGCAATCTTATCCTGAGAAACTTTCCATTATTACGCTAGAAAAGCTTTTCATCGCTTCGTCTATTGTTTCACCCATTGTTTAGTTTTGGTGTTCCCCGTTTCCCCAAAATCAAAATCAATTGCTTTCTTTCATCAAAATACAATAGAAATTGCAGGATAAAGAAAATTCGAGGTGTTCTACGATATGATATGACCAGGTAGATATTAAGATTGGATTAATGCATAAGCACATGTATCTACGTTACACTAGCTGCATAGCATACTCCGTATGAAAATCTTTCCTTGGGAACTCAAAGTGAAATTTACCAATTTTATTTTGCCTGGGGAATCCCCCCGCGGCCTACGTTGGGCTTCGCAGCACGTCTAACCATTTGCTTTTCTGTGCGGGTGGAAACCCCCCCGCGCCCCCCTTTGGGCTTCCCAGCACGTCTAACCATTTGCTAATTGTTGCGGGGGGAACCCTCCGAGCTCCTAGCGTTTTAGCATGCTCCGCATGGCAAACCTTCTGTACATCCACAGACGGATTCGTTAGAAGCCCATTACAATGT
>JAQIXQ010000116.1:0-58112 GCA_034700485.1 Pseudosinella alba
ATCAGACTTGCACCACTTCATGCTGTTTGATGATCTTCCACGTTTCCGTTGTTCCATTCAATTTTTGAAATGAGAGCACAATGATTTCTATATCACCCATAATCCAGCAAGCGCCATGAGTCAAAGTCTGTTTAAAGAGCGTTGCATATTCATATTTTTGTTTGTACCTTATTTCGGAAACATTTTTCAGTAAAAGTTTGTGATTTGCGATGTTGTCCTAGTCAGTGGATACTTCTCTCTTCTTATGTAATCAATTTAAATTAGTATTACCTCGTCATATTATCATCCAGGTAATATACGTTATGCCTTCCTTAAATGTCTGATATGAGGGGATAGTATAGAGTCATATGTAAGTGGGTGTGTGGTTGGTGGTATGACCTTTTTCTAGGTTCACCTCCATTTCCATTATCCTTACCGTTCTAACTCTCTTGCCATCATTTGCATTTTGCAACAGTGAAACTGGTACATTTATTATTATATGAACTATGTGTACGAATTGCCCCTATCCTGTTAGTTGAATAAGTATCCCAGTTCGGATTCGCACTATCCTCTTCTTCTGGCCGTGTATGATGGAGGGATACGATAATTGTTATTGCTATTACTTAACAACAGGGAGGCTGTCCTGTGAAAGGACATTTATCTTCTGGAATGAGTACTGTGTGAATTTTAATGAAGAACCAAGCCATATCCCATCTCGCTGCTGGATAACTATTATTGTTTTCAGCATGCTGCTTAAGTAGTTACTGTAATTCCCTAAAACTAATTTTCAGATTCCTAAAATAGGTTGTGGTGATGAGGAAACTGGCTCTGGTTTGGCTGCAATATGCCTGGATGAAGTTGCCGAGAAAATAAGACCGAGTCCGCATTTGAAGTAAGTGCAGCCAATTGTGTATAAATACAGTATATACAGATCAATTCATCGTTGATATATTTGTAAATAGCCTGAAAGCATGTGCCAATGCACTTTATCTGCCGTAACATTATTTTTCCTATTTTTAGTAGTTTCTTAAGAGCGAACTTGAACTATAAATTGTCGACGTTTAATAAACTACTTTTTTCAAACTTAACAGTACGTAGATACAATCATACCGTACCCGCGGCAAGATTTGGGATATAGTTTTTACTCATCCCAAATCCAGAGTGACAAAGTAAATTGTGTGAGTTGGGTCATTTGAAGCTGAATGAATATATTCACTCAAGTTTCCCAAAACCATATCACGAGCCGGGGCCAGCCATGCCAGCCATTATCTATGCTTAAATTTTGCCAGGGAAAGCGCTTATGTAACCACACAAGCGTAAGTACGTCAAAACAATTCCAAATCAAAATAGGTGAAGTTTCCAACCCTTGTAACTGACACTCCAAGGTCGTTTGACATCCTCCTCCTGATGATGCTGGCGAATAGTGGTAGGCATTTGTCATATTCTGTATCACTAGTTTTTACCAGGAGATTACGATGAAAATGATAAACCTCATGGATGATGGACTGGCCAACAAGGTGTTGACAAGGTTCACATGGATAGACATGTAGGACAAACTAGTACTCATCTAGCGCATCTTCACTCCAATGAAATTTCTGAATAAAATATTTTGGAAATATCGATCAAGTTTCGCTCGGTAAACTTTAATTATTTCTAATACGGGGATGAGTATCTTCACCCGAAAATAAGCCGAGGGGAAGCATTGAAAGGAGGTGAAAGCCCAACTTTCCCAATTCATCCAATCCAATTGAATTCATTAAAATGAAATCTGAAGTGTAATCCAACATGCAAGGATGCCTATATGACTCTGTTGTGCCTTCACTTTTATTACATTTGGATGATTATGTAGGAGGGTGGAATGGTGCTTTCATCGGCATTCATCAGCTAATACATATATTAGCCTTCCCACGAATATCCAATATGATATGGAAGAACAAATTTGAAAACATTGACAGCGACAGGAAAAAACTTTCTCCGTGTTCCTATTGAATGTTTATTTCCCTTTAATTCACAGCGTTCCTTTCACTTTTTCAAGAGGAGTGTGAGCGAAAGTAAAATAATTGAAGTGGGTTGCATTGAATTGAATAAGGTGCGAAGGGAGAATACTTATATAAGTAATTGATGATATCATGATGATGATATTCCAAGAGACATTGAATGCCGATTTAGTATTAAGCTTTGAACTTCCATTTGTGGAAACTGAACTGTGAACAGTGAACATGTCATTAATTGGAAAGGTAATTCGAAGTATACCTACATGCGCTACTTACTGCATTCTCAAGTAGGTAATCCTGTTTCGAGATCTTTCTTTGAACAAAGTTAACTTACCTATATCTATCTAAACCAAATTTCTTGTGTAACATGACGAATTGAATTGATGAGGTAGTGGCCACAGCATGTTTGGTCTTAATAGGTGAACGGTTTACCTGCCCCGGTCTACGTATTTATAAATAAATTTAAATATAAAATTTTCGTCATTGGCGTTTAGTCTAACAACATAAATTGGTCATGCTCTTGTATTTAAAAAATGAGTTTTATTCCATTACGTCATTGTTCTGCATGAAGCCAGTGGATGTCCTAAAATAGAACCTAAAGGGAATGTAAATGATTTTGCAAATGAACAGTACATAAGACATATCTACTAAAATCGTGGGAAAATCTCACAAGCAAGCGGGCGGAACAAAATAAAAAATTTGCATACCTACATTGAAGCGTTAACTAATGTGACTTTCTAATTATGGTTTGATGGATTTGGTGAAAGTACTATATAGCATTCGGAAGAGGAGATAATGGTGAGTCTGATGATGTATGCTAAAAATTCGTCCACCAACCGGAAGTGACCTTGAGCGACGGTTAAAGATGAAGAGATGATAGATGAGGAAAGTTGGTTGCTCTACTTATGAATTGAAGGGGCCCTTGCAAATGCTTGCTAGAATTGGCACACAGAATTGATGATTGATGCTATATTTAATTGATAGCCACACACACTTGATTTGATTGATTAATTCCAATTAGCTAGCTTTTAATTACAGGGAAAACAATTTATAGACATGAAAAGTGAATTGAACAGAGAAGGTAAAAATGAGTCCATAGACTCTGACGCTCAGTAGAGAACAACGTAGAATTTGAGTTGAGAATGAGTATAAGTAGGTAAAACATCATCATCAACATTATATCATGAATAGGTATACAACTTGAGTTTACATACATGAATTAGAATTGTGAATTTGGTTTAACATAAATGAGGATTGTAAATTGAGTAATACACATTGAATTAGTAATTGAATACACGGATTAGATTGAATTGTAGTTTGTACATGGCTTGGATATATAAAATGTGTATGGTTGTCAGTTTCAGTCCATGTCCAAATAGTCAAATGAGGAATGGAACGTCACACGTTGGACAGGCCAAATGAAAATACGAAATAAAAAGCTTCAAGCTAAAAGCTTGAGCGTACACAGATCATGAATGATGATGCTTTTTATGGAAGATTTTTAAGGGGGTAGACCGGATTACGGTCATTAAAATTGGCAACGTTTCTGAGAGAGGCGACAGTCGTCACTCGCAGTCATAAGTCATTAAATCTGTCATCATCTTGATACCAGGACTATCAATCGAAACTAAAAAAACAACATAGTACACCTATATCGAAATGATGGAAGGCAGTTGTAGTCCAGTAGATTAACACACTTAATCCATCCGAGCCCCAAACTAGGTATTTAAGCTTGTACTACTTTGCCTGAGCTTGAGAGGACATACTTGAGTAAGTCTTGTTGGCAATGGTCAGAAGAGACAAAAATTCTAGCAATTATAGATTTACTAGATGTCAGAGGCGGAGATCTATAAACAAGGTACAAGGTGAACTTGACTCGTTAAGTAATTTGCCATTAGGCCATGCCATGTGCTTGAACCATGCATGTGACAAAACCAGTGTAATATAGATAAATTGCCGAATTTGCTTAAGTACGGTTTAATGCAGTTGGATTCACAATTTTGCATACAATAGACAATAGAATTACAAATTCTGCTTAAAATTTTAATATGACAGTTATAGATTCCAGGATGCCGAAATAAACCAGACAATACTTAATTTTGCGCATGGATGATCATGATCATAATCATGCTAACTTCAAATAAATGGATCTTTGTCAAAAATAAAATGCCGAAGTAATGATGATACTGGATTTAATTAGAAAAATTAGCATGTAAATTCCTGGAAATCATCATGCTAAGTCATATCATTATCGCTAATTCATATGCAGATGATCCATTTTATGATTTGTTGCATTACATCAGCCCAGAATCAGCATCCGCATCTTTACTGAACCCAACTGGAACATGGAAGGTTTAGCAAATTGTTTAAAGAGCAACAAGATCAAAATGTGGGACAATTTTCTCTGAAACGATCAAGTTGATATATAGATGAAGGTTGATAGGTACCTGACCCATCTATTTATCAAGATATGATTTCGGATGAAAACGGGATGAGCGAACATATTAGATTAGCAAAGATTGGATGCTCAATATTCAATTCAATGTATTCCACTTGCGTAATCAAATCAGGCAGACAGAATTAATTGTGCCATGTGTCCTAATTGTAATCTTATGTAAATTCCATTTAATCTATTAACTAAAGTTACTGCTTTGCCTTGCTGACTTGTCAAGTTCCTGTGTGTTTATCAGTTACTGCGAATCTGGCATTTGCGAAAATATTTTGTCGAAGTGTCGATTTTGTTGATATGCCCAAAATTGCATACCAAGAAGTGGAGCAACTGCAAACAATTTTATGAATCATGATATGAAATTGACAGAAACCGGAGTAGATACATCTATGGCCAGGGATTGGTAGCATGTTGACTGGCTTTTTTATTTGCCTTAAACAGTTGAAAATGCAAATGATAGGTAGAGCTGTCGAATAGCTTGATACAATTTTAAATCACAAGCGTCATCATCAGAACGATTGTAAAACAACAAGCAAATGAAATGGAGAAGAAATTCTATTTTAATATGACTGAACTTGGACTCAATAAATACTGATCACTTTGAAATCATTAAGTTACCTATGAAAGTAATTTAACATTAAGGCTGCTTTCTAAAAAGCTGATTAAACTGATTAATGTCTTCCCTACTTGTCTCCTCTTCAGTGTTCCCTCCATCCTCCCCATCCGTACTGCTCTTTACGGTTGTCGTTGTTTGGGGACGAGGGGTGGTTGCCTCAGGAATAGGGATAATGACTGATGGCTTGGTGGGGTCTCCAATAAAATAGACTTCATCATCCGGATCCGGAGTAAATGGTGACCCGCTGCCATACGCATTATAAATTCCTGGATCTGCATCTAAAACATGGGGCGGAGTCTTTGTTGTGGTCGCTCTTGTTCTTGGCTTGGATGTCTGGCCCGAAAGGGACTGTATCTCCGGTATCGGATTGGAAGCGGGAGGAGGGGGTGCGGCTGGAGCTGTAGGTGGAGACGTTTGCTGACTGTAAGTGGGCTCGTTCGAGGTAAATATGGGGCTAACAACGTTCGGAGGGTTTTGAGAGTTGTATGCAGGAGCCGGCGCTGGGGTCACATACCACCCTCCGAGGAGATAGTGTCCTATGATAGAATCGGTAAGTTCAGGAGGTTTTTGCGGATTGGGTTTAGGGGTTGTAAGTTGCAGATAAGTTTGCAGACTGGAGTCAATGTAATTTCTTATGACGGTCGCCACTTGCTTGGGGATTTCGAGGATGCCTTGCTTTCCTTCAGGCTTTGTGAGGGAATGTGTCCCCACATTCAGATCCTGGGAGTCAATGGCCACTCCATGGAGTGAAATCTACGATTTAAAAATAAATTGCAGTGTAATGATGGCACTTAATTATGAAGATTCATTACTGAGTGATTATGAACTTACAACGAATGAAGAGAGAAATAGAATGACAATCACAGGAGTGATAGTTTGGAACGGGCGTTGCCGTATCAGTGCCATCTCCTCGCTTCAATCCTGGAGGGAAACACTTATTAGCAACAACGGGACTGAATATCTTTTCAAACAAAATCCTTTGTAGTCGGTTTAATGATTATGTTCCAGAATTAAGAGATAATGCTCCTATTTATAATAATTGCTGTATTTCATCATGCGCATTTCATTATTATCATAATATTGAGCAACAAATCAGTGAGTCGGCTCTCATGAGTATATTTACATTCGCAATGGGTAGGTAGACGTATTATGATGATTCGGTTGCCAATTTGGATTCGGTATTCATTTTAGCGAATTATTATTCCTTCACCAAATATCTACCCATATCTGTACGTATTAATGTGCAATACTGCCATTAATTAATTCATGTTTCAAAAGCACATTGGACTTGTTTGGCTCGCAGTGACTCATTCATGATATTAGGATGGTGTGATGATCTTTGCTTCTAATGTAATATAATGCTGACAATGCCTTTTGGTACGAATCAGGTTGATAATGAGAAGGAAAGCCAAGTCACATTTTTTAGTTTACTCACTCTTGATTTTGAAAACATTCATGTTATCGCTTCTTGAAAGCTGTCCTTTGAGATAAAAAAATAAAATGTCATTTGAAATAATCCGGTTTGGTTTGCTTTATTCATTTGACACTTTATTAGAATTGACCTACCCTAATCTTTTCTTTGTTTGCCATATTACTTTTTACAAATCGGTGAACTGATGAAACTGGAAGTGTTCATCAGTGGATTGTCTGATAACCCGAAATAGGGAATCTTAGATCATCTCTCTAAAGTATGTCATATTCGGACTTTGCAACTCCTATTTTCTAGCAACAACCACTGAGATATGAGCAAACTTCTTTTCCTTTTTCTGTGAACAGTAATAACTGGCATGATTTCAAAATTCAAGCACTACTCATGCTTGTATTCTGATTTTATAATTTAATTCTGCATCTCTACCTATGTAGGCAAATTTAGCTTGAAATATTTAATTTTTCCCCTCATATTTAAACGTATATATTCAATTGTACATTGATCTATTAGTTGTAGGACACGACATGGCACATGCACTCATTCATTACAACAATTATCATCATCATAATCATATTCATCGTTCATTTAATCAAGCTACCCATTAGAGAATTGTCCCATTGAATCTTATTGGGGACATGTAAACATCATTCATGGAAGTTGTACCTGGCTTACCTTGCTCTGATAGAGTGGAATGGAACGGATACCACTTTAGACATCGCGTGCGATATCATCTATCAACTCCACTAATTTCGTAAGTGTTTGAGGAATTACATACTACACATACACATACATGTACATACATATTATATATTACTTCAAGCGAATTTTAAGCCATTATTCCCAATAAAATCATTCCAAAAAAAAATGTACAATTCCTTTGGAATTGGAATCTACTATCCACCCCTTCTTCGTGGAACTGTGGCTAAATTTTTGTCGTGTATTGCGGAATAGGATCACAACAGCAATTAAAATGACGGTTAACCCAAGATCCCAGTGTCAACGTCCCAACCCCCTCCCAGACACATGGCTCGCAGCAAACTTACAATGACAAAATATGTACTTATTACAAGATTATTACATGATATGAATCACTGGCCATTGGCTAAAAGGATTATAAAGATAAATGTGGACAAAAAAGTCATGAATTACAAATTTTAAATGCTTATCATCCCATCCCATGCAAATGTTGAATGGAAACTACCTATTCATCCTTACCCATTCCTTATCCTTATAACCTTTATCTCAGCTAATGATTTTATTTACATATTTGCCTGTTTAAAATAGTTGAATGAATGCAATTGAAATGGAAATAACATGCAATTATTATTATGAATACATGGAGCCATAACGTGCACAATTTTAAAAGGATGTTTTGAAGAACTTTTTTTAAACATTTTTTTATTGTTCAAGGTAATGATAGTAAAAGTTGTAATATTGTAAATATGCTTAGTTAGGTATACAGAAAACTATAAATTTTTGTAGCCCTTTTATGATATGATGTTACGTTACGTTAGTTGTTTACTGTCATTATCAAAAACAAATCAAGTTTTGCATTTATCTATCTATAGTTTTCATACGATGATGACATGAACGTGGACAGACACTGTATCAGCAACATCATCATCATCGTCGACAACTTCATGCTTAATTTCATTATTTTCGTACAGTTAAAGTTTAAAGATAAAAATGCTGATGATGACATGCTGCAGGAGCAGCCCCACCACCAGTGTAGTGCAACATGCAATGCCACAAGATGTTTTGACCTATTTTCCAAATTACAATTATTATCTTGCATAGGGCACTTGTTTCCCTTTTAATTGTAGTTGGTTGGATGACTATACCCACTTCAAGTGCGTAAAGTCAAGCCAAATTTTCATTGTCAGTTCATACAATAAATATATCTGATCTATAACGAAAGCGACAGTGATATTATGATATGATAAGATGGCTATTCACCTTTAAATAATTTTTTGCAAAACGCACCAGGAAGACATTTGCCTTCAAAAAATCGAAGTTATGTAGCAAATGGTTCATGATTATGTATGTGATTGCCAAATTGCAAATAAACAAAATCTTATTGCAATATCATGATCACCACACCAGTCGTAGGAGGGTAAAGGACTCATCAGAGGACTGAGCAATGGGACATCTCATTCTCATCTCATCCTCTTTCGTCGTTTTGTTTTGTTCAGTAGTTTCATGGAATCCCTTGGCTTTAGCTGAACTGATCATTACAGTGGGGAATTATGTTTGTTGCATTAGCTCTTTCATCTTTAGGGGATGTGAGGTAGCAAGTAAGTAGTATTCGCAATTCAGGGAAGGAATTGGTCAGTCATCCCAACTCCCCATGCCATGAATAAGAATCAGTAGTCCAGGTTGGGTCCTCCTGGTCCTACCGATGATCTGTAAGTTTTTAAACCAGAACTGGGTCCGATAATTGGAAGGCTCAATGGTGAACTCGTCATGCAAAACTGCAATAAAGGCGAGTTTTCCATGAATTTCCTATTGAGTTAGAGTTAGCCAAGCATATTAATATAATACCAGCACCAGCATAATAGCAGAATAGAATTCGCTGTAAGTTGGCCATAAATTACCGACTTGGGTTTATGAAGTATAGTTATTCGAGCACGACAGGTACCACACACAGTTACTGCCTAATACCTAGTTCTCATATCTTTGTTGTAAATGTGTGGCTTGGCTTGGCTTGACTTGGTCTTATGACTTGGATTATGATATGATATGGTCCAGCCTGGTACAAAGTGTGATGTGCTCAAGTGTTTTTTCATACAAATAAGCATGGCATGGGAATTATATAAGCCCTTCCTCAACTTGAGTTTGAGAGCAAACGATAATTCGGTAGTATCACTCTCCAACGCTTAAGAACTTTGTTCAGAAAAATTACTTTTCAGCATTCCATCCAGTGATATAACTTTCTGTTGAACTACCCATATATTCTGCATTCATTCAATTCATTTTGTTTAAAATACCTTGGGAAAGATCACAAGTTCCCACATACCGTCAAAAATCTTCATGAGAGCAGCACCCCGCACCACGCAAAGATATATAACTGGTTAACAGTTCTCCAGCGTAGTAGTAGTTAAGCTGGAAAATTTGACTAATATTTTTATTACTGTGAGTTGGTTCTCATGTTCTGGACAACCTTCAGTCGTAATAGTTTTGCTCTAGTCAGTTTTGAATTTAATAAAATTTAAAAGGGCTCTTTAAAGCGCAAAATGTTGTTTACGGGAAGCTTCGCATTGAATCTGCTCTGTGCCATTGTCCCGTGCCAGGGGACAATGAGACCACCGGAGGCCCACATTGCCAGTAATAATTTAAATAGTGTTGATTTGACGGATCGATTTCCATCAATTGCCGTTGGTGCTGTTGAGTCGATAGGGAATAATAGTTTGGATCCGACAGAAGCTCATGCATCTGCCTCCACCAACGTGTTATCTACATTGGCCAGGCCAAAGCGTCTCCAGAATGATTCGGAAGTGAGCTTGAATACCAGGTTTAACAATGTTGAAGTAAGGCAGACGACTACCCCCCGCTATCCGAATCTGGCTAATCCTCTGAGGACTCTAATGAATGCCTTTCGTGCGGGGGTGGAAGAAGCAGGGGGATTAACGCACAATTTTGGGAATCGGTTGATCCCATTTCCGGTGGCGGCTCCGGGGAATGTTAAGAGAAACGCTCCAAATCACGAAGGTAATGGCGGGTTGAAAGAGACGATAGTTCATCTCAGGAATGGGGATGCTGTGGAGGGATATTATATGGGGACCATGAAGGGGAAGCGGATCATGGGATTTCAAGGTATGCATTTGAATATTTAAAATGTTAGCGAAGCCATTTCAAGCTTAATGTGTCATAATCATGGTCTAATTTTGCAGGCATTCCCTACGCCGAAGCACCTGTGGGCAACTTGAGATTTAGAGTGCGTGTCAAATTCTTAAAAATATTGCTAATTTAATGACAGCAATTAAAACATTTTTTTATTAAATGAGTCATGCAAACTAACAATCTTAATTGATAACATGTAGCCCCCCGTCGCGAAAAAACCTTGGAGAGGACTGCTGAGAACGACTCGACCTGGAAGCGAGTGCTTACAAGGTCATCCTGTCAACATCTTTCGAATATCTGGGAGTGAAGACTGCCTTTTCCTCAACATTTATACCAACCAGGTTAGTCATCATCACTTTCACACATCAAAATAATTTGTTCATGGGTACAAACTTCAAAGTACAAAGCCACGCACATGTCGACAATTAGGACATCAAAAAAATCAAGTAACCTTTGGACGTAGGGGAAAAATTTCATAATTTTTACAATGAAAATTTAGATTCCCTCAAATTTTGAAAAATATGATTTCTGGAGAAATTGCAATTGACGTAATTGGAGACATTTTAAGTGACAATGTCTCAAATGCAGACAGTTAAGCCGTAGTTGATGACGATGCAATATAAGCGATCATAAAAACTGTGTCAGTGCAGGACTAATATTGCAAGCAATTTGACAACCGTGGCAGCTAGATACAAAGTACCTAGCATCTATTCAAGTAAAACTTTAATATGAGTAAATCCTCTCGGAAGGAAAAATAATCCCGAAAATTGGATAACAAAAGTAAAGTTTTTATTCGTCTACCCCGTCAAGAGTTTGAACTGGAGGCATTGATTGACTATAGAAACAAATGGCTGTCTTGACCTGTCCACATCATCTCGCCACGCAATTCGTGATAAAACTTTGCCTTTGCTAACATCTCTCCAGCATAAAAGCGCTTAGCTGTCGAGAATAAAGTTGGCAATTTAATATCCGATGCTGATGATGAAGTCTGACATGAACCTCTAGCCCCAGCCATGTTTTTTGCGCTTGGTCGTCACTTTCCTTT
Organism: Pseudosinella alba; assembly: GCA_034700485.1. Taxonomy (NCBI): domain Eukaryota; kingdom Metazoa; phylum Arthropoda; class Collembola; order Entomobryomorpha; family Entomobryidae; genus Pseudosinella; species Pseudosinella alba. The sequence continues at coordinate 11,353 of JAQIXQ010000116.1, forward strand.
GATAAAAAATGAACTACCTGGGTATTCTGTTTCCAACAAGATTGAACAAATTGAAAGTGTTTTAGCTAATCTGAGAAATAAGCGGGGGTAGTAATTTGGTAATCATAATCATCAGTGTGGAACAATCGGCTGCTGGAATCCCCCAAAAAAATAATAATTTCGGTTTGGCTGCATGCGCATTTCACACATACTCTTTATAATTCCTTGTAATTTTGGCTCAAAATGGTAGAATCAGGTAACATTTTATTTTCGAGATGAAGACGATGATTAATGTCATAAAAAGGAATGGGATTAGGAAGATCACTCAAAAAACAGCTTACAATTAGTAGGATAACGCATAACAAGTGCGGTTTTTGAAAACATGCATTTGAAAATCACCCAGTCATTATAGTCTCATTAGATAATATCATACATGTCATATTATGAAAAAATCTTTCCTTAATGAAACCACACTTCAAGTTTAAAAGGTTTTGCTTGGAAGGTCGAATTGGGGTTTGACATTGTAGAATTGCCCTCTTCCAAATTGTTAATGTCTAGTATAGTTCGCACTAGTTTTGTCTTGTTGAAATGATGTTGGCTTACTTTACCTAATTCTCGATTGCCTATAATTCTCGATTACATAACTAACTTGATACATAGTTGTCGGCTAGAATAGTCAAATATGCAATATGTGATGAAACTTGAACTGCAATTATCATAACATTAAATTTGGATTTGGAGACACTGTCTTGCAGGATTTTAGCTTGTCACATATTCCATCACCCACCTGCCAAAATTGATTTAAGTATTAGCTTCTGCGTCCAAGCACGTAGAAAATATTCTACAAAATTACATGCGTTTTATCGCGTACGTTCTATGACATGAATTATGGATGTGTGAATCATCCAGGTACAACAATCTGAGATTGATTCCATTTTTATTTTACATAGACTCGGTCTGTTCTCCTCCTGGGAGAGACTGATTGAAGTGCAATTAATTCCAGCATAAATGTACAACGTTATACAACTCAATTATAAACCGGTTTTTGCTTCGCAGTCGATAACTTTCTAGCTTTTTTCTATCAAAGTTAGACAAATCATTATTAAAAATTCATACTGCCCCGAACCATTCTCCCTTTGCCTATCTGTCTGCACGTACGCTGTTCCAAAACATCAAATCATTGGATAACAGTCACATTTTTATAAAAAGTAGATCTTACATCACCCAAAAAATTAACAATAATAATATAATGAAGGACACCCACTGGCTTTACACTTATGAATAGTTGCATTATTACCTATGAACGCACCAATATAGGATTAATCAATTAAAGCGGAACATGCAAAACTGCACCTCACAATCAGCAAAATGTCGTTTTTTAGGTAAACCGGGATATTGGCATTTATGTGAAATATACTCAAGACATGTTTCAAGGTCATTCTAAGACTCTTCCCTCCTCCGGGGACGCTTGACAATAACCTCCCCTGATCCTGACCTGGCTTGAAAGTTGAAAAATTGCATAACTTATCATTGACAATCGACAACCTCTATCCTAAATTTTTTATTTAAATCCTTATTAAAAACTTGCTAAGATGAATATATTTCTGGTTTTTATCTAGTTGCAATTTGCAATTCTATTCATGACTTGGTATGTATATGCCTATTTAAAACTACTTCGACTTGGACATATAATTTTTTATTGTTTCCATTTTCCATTACAATAAAATTGCAGCACCAACTACGAAGATAGATAGGTATGTACATGACACAATCCACACGTGTTGGATGGGCGGTTCTGGCACATCCAGATTTTAGATGCCGGTCAGTGTGAGAACTTTTGAAAACCTTTCAGACAAACAACCCTTTTACGACTCACAAAAGTCAGTTCCAGTATTCAAAACCTCATTCTGGAGTTTGAAGCTCATATGAAAAAACAAGAAAAGTGATACAATATGAGAGATGTTTAGGTTTAGAAATCGGTAGAAGTGAGGATATCTGGATTTGATGATGATTACCCTTTTGATTTGATAGAACATGTTTTGCTATAAAAATTTCTCATAATAGAATGGACTATGACCATATTATTTATTCCACCTTCTTCTGTAATTAATTTGGTTGGGTAAAATGGAATGGGAAACATGAAAGTAATTTTTTGAGCTCTATCATTTCTGGTTTTACCTGGTCCCCACACATGGCTTAGTTGATAAAATGTGTAGCGATGAGTGCTAGCGCACTGTATGCCAATTAACTATGATTAATGTGAACAATGTGAAAATGTTTTATTGTATGCAAAATATGCGCAGAATTTGCAAATAATTTGAATTAATTTCAGTAAGGGAAATTAAACCTCAATCATATCACTGGATCTTTATGTGTTATCACTATCTTTAGTTGGCTTGATAATGAATGAAAATAATGAATATAAAACTTAACTGGATTGGGGACTAATTCCAGTTTTTAACTTTCCACGCGTACAATTAATGACATGCCTATTTTGTTTTTCAGACTTCCTCATCCAGAGGCAAGGGAAAATTGCTCCCCGTGATATTTTTTATCCACGGGGGCTCCTTCATGTATGGAAGTGGAGGGGAATATGGCCCAGCATATCTGGTGGATCAAGAAGTGGTCCTCGTCACCTTCAACTATCGGTTAGGCGCGTTAGGCTTCATGGCCACCGGGGATTATCACAGTTCCGGAAATTTTGGAATTAAAGATCAAGCCCTAGCTATGAAATGGACATTTGATAATATCCAGCAATTTGGGGGAGATAGCAGTAAAATCACAATTATGGGACAGAGGTGACTAGAATTTTCATTATTGTGATTTTTAATATCGTTAGAAAGTATTGTTTTATTAATAATGAAATGAATCATTATCTTTACTATTAGTGCCGGTGGTGTATCCGCACACATCCATTTAATTGGTAAGTATACTATGCAAATAATACTTTTAAATAATTTTAAATAATAAACAATACCGTAAAGATGAGAGAATAAAAGGCTAACTGTTAACTGTGTTTTTCATAATAATTATAGCAAATAAGACGACCCACCTCTTCCAGAGTGGCATTAGCTTAAGTGGATCAGCATTCGGATTCTGGCCCATCGTTCCCAAGCAAAGGGCTTTAGGGTTTACAAAGCGTCTAGCCAGGCATTTGCGGTGCCCTCAGGAAGATTCTGCCAAATTGGTTCAATGTTTGAGGAATGTCCGGGCTAACTATATCATTGGGGCTCAGCTACACTTTTTCGTAAGTTGGAATTTATAGTCTTAAAAGTACAAGCTGAAAAGGTTCGTATATGTACAGCTAATTAGTAGCTTCCAATTATAAATTATCCTTATTACATCAATCTTGTAAATGAGCAGACCTGGATTCCATTCCATCCACTAATCGTATTCGGCCCAGTGGTGGAACCTGAAGGACCAGACGCATTCCTAACAAAATCTCCGGAAGAGATCTACAGCACAGGACTTGTGCCCCAAAAACCTTGGATATTTGGACAAACAGCACAGGAGGGGCATTTCGAGACATACAGTAAGTAATTCCTAGTTAAATTAATTATCTAATACGTACCTACTTCCATAAGGTTGGAGTGGAAAATTGTTAATCATAAATGTTTCCTTCCTTTCTAGTGGTAAATTTATTTGTCCAAACACCCATTTTGAAAGCCCGCCTCAAAGACTTGCTTCCAGTTGTTCTGGACTATCAAGACTTCACTTCGGAACCAAATACATCCCGAGTAACTGAGAAGATAATGAGCTTTTACGGGACTTCCAGTTATCAGGCCCTGGAAAACGATAGTGGGAAGCTAATGGGGCTAGTTAGCGATGTAATGCAATCACTTACAAACAAATTATGGGACATCAATGTATTAAAATAAGTACAAATATTCAAGTTGTATTAATCTATTGCAATTTTATTATTGGGAGCAGATGTACACGGACAGAATCTTCACCAACGGGATTCAAAAGTCTATCCGAAGTCAAAGTGCAATTGCCCCCACCTACGCCTACATCTTTGATTACATGGGCAACTACAATCTGGGACAAGTATTTGGAGCTGCCAAGTCAGAATGGGGGACAGTTCATACTGAAGACTTATTTTACTTTTTTAATTCCTCCGTGTTCCACGATGGCTTTCGCCGAAGGGATCCAGAATACAAGTTGTCAGAAATAATGACAAACTTGATTGCAAATTTTGCGAAATATGGGTAAGGAAGAACTTAAGTCAACAAAGACAGTCCATTATCTTAAGTGATCTATAATCTAAACCAATCAATCTCAAATCATGACTTATGGGGATGTTTTTAGAGAGCCACTGTACACTGGAGGCGATGATGGAAGGAGCGTACAAGTTTGGGATCCTGCAGTGAAGGAAACCAGTAATATAATTGGAGACCAGGGAAATGTGACTGATAAGAAGTCGAATGAGAAACCCATTCGTTATCTGAAGTTCAAGCAAGTAATTGAAATGATTGCAGACCCCTACGTAGAACGAACGCAATTCTGGAAATCATTGAGAATTAGGCTGTAGCATTATAGCTAATTAGCTATTTAAGTAATTAAAAGATATTGGAAGGTTTATTGAAATGAGCAAATTCATTTTGGGGGAATCTGACAGGAGGATGAAATGGCAGTATTTTTTTCAGAAACAGATAATTTTTTTATATTCAATGACTCAATCAAATACTCATTACTTGCGAATGTCTCTCTTATCAGCTTGTTTTTTACGAGTTTATATGTTACAATGCCAAACTCAATAAGTTAAATATGAATTAATGTGCCATTAGTACAAAATATCTTAAGCCATTTAGACCTAAGCCATATAAATTAAGCCATGTAGTTGTTAATAAAGATTGATGATGAATTCACAGAGAAATTTTAGCTTGAAAGTATAATGTATTTATTCATAATCCGCAAAATTAGACGCAAAGATGATAAGTACAAATAATTTAAATGCAGAAGGTAACATCAAAGTTGACAGAATTGGGACAGTTATGAAGACCAGCTTCATCATCGTAAGAGTAGGAATAGGCAGTTGGGCATTCCCTGTGGACCAGATCGACATACTTGGTGTCCACAACAATGTTGTTACGGCATTGCTCTGGAGTGGTTGGTGGAGTGGGGCAGCACAGCCACAAGCCGGGTTCAATAAGTTCTTCACGTCCGTGTCCGAAGGGTCTACAAATACGAGCAGGAATTTATATGTCTGCCAAATCATTTTTGAAGCAATTGTATTTATGTTGAAGGTTATGCTTACGGTGGGTAATTCCACTTCTTGCATGGGGCCAAGCATTGAACAACACGACCATTCTTCTCCACACGAAGATTTCCAACGTGGTTCTCATCAGTGGGGCAATTGTTCAAGGAGACGGCGCATCTGGTCCTGGTGCAGGAGCCTCCGGTGCTGCTGGGAACGATTTCGGCAGATAAACTGTATCCATCGACCAAACTGACATCGTACCAGACATCACCAGCGTCACCAAGTCGGGGGAAGAAGAACTCTACCTTGGTCTCTGCTGGAGGGTCACAGCCAGTTGGGAGGCAGGGTGGCATGGATTGACCAACCTCGCAGTTGTGGCCACTTCCATCACATCCTGGACAAATAATAGATTATTAAATATGTGTTAATTTGAAATCCCAACAAGAACAAATGGAATTGTCGAGCAAACGTTTACCTTGCTTGGGCCAGAATCTTCCACCCCATCCCCCATCGGGAATTTGGTATGTGAACTCAGCATTTCCTCCAAGTCGGACAATACCGGGAGCAAGCTCAGGCCCTTCAGCGTTGGTCAATGGGGATACCCAAATTTCATGGGAACATCTATTTGTAAACTTAATTGTACGTACGGCGGAGATTGCTGCCGGAAGGAGGACAGCGCAGAGGAGGACTAAGGCACGCATCTTGATTGTAGTGAAACCTGGGGAGATTGTTTTCAAAAAATACTAATTATTTCCCCGTGACCTAAATGGAAAAATAGAGACTTGGTATCTTAATTTCTCTTACCTGGTTATAACGACTATGACTAGGTTCAGATCGAGTATGGGAACACTGCTCCTGAAATCATCTCTCTTTATATATACCATTCTCAATATATGGTTTTCCCCTCAGATTACTAGTTACCATTTTACGAATCAATGATAAGAATTTGTGTCTGTCATGAGGGCCATGTACTATAAAGTGTTGGTGTAGGACATGCCGAGCCGATGATGTCCTGTCAATGTGTCAATGTTACTGATTGATGCATTATCTAATCTCGCTGATTTCCAAGTAAATTGGGTACAACAAAAAATATCTGTCTGTGGGATAAGCAGTAATTGCTCAACGTTTTTTACGGGTTGCTGAGATGCTTTGTGGGCATTTCATGAAGTTCTGCACAGAAACACAAATTGTTCTGCGGAATCTCCATCTCTATAAAATTAATTGATCTTTCGAAGAATAGTTTTGGCAAGATCCTCATAAAAATGAATGGTTGTTTGGAATGGTTATGGAAATTGCTCAAAACACATCCGATCACCTATTTATTACCATTACCTAATAATATCAATCATCCCATTCGAAAATATTTGTACAAACCCGGTTAATTATGACAAGGTGTGACATGACAGTGGGCAAACAAGTTGTCGGGCTTTGGGAGTGGGAATACATGTCAGCTAATTCAATTTTAAAATGACTTGCGAAATGCCACCTCTTCCAGTTATCATCATATGATCATTTGCTGAATAATTATATATTATGCATGTTTATTTGCCAGATTGTGGTTAATGATTTATGTATGTGCATTTGCAGTTGGCTGGAACAATCTGTCAAATCAGCCACAATGGCTGTCTCAGCAGCGCAGCCAGCGTCTCTTTTGTCGTGGGCATAATTGATACAAGTGGTTTGGTTCATACAAGTTCCGAATGGATGGACACTTGACTTGACGAACAATTAAGTGTACATCTGTCACATGAGTTTGTCGGGACTCGGAAGATATGGAACACGAAGTAGTTAATTGGAACATTTACTTGTCTCATGATTGGCTAAAGTCGCTGCGTGGGCTTGGGTGGTTACATATTTAAATTGCTTAAAAATTCCATGTTGTCTTTGTCTATTTATAAGCATGATAATGTGAGTCAACTAGATTGCATTTGGTTGTGTTCGGGAAAACAACGACATTTCACCCCAAGTCATTAATCATACCATTATTTGGTTTGCCATTGCCAAGCCAAGTTTTGGAAAATGCAGTTTTGGAAATGGGTTTTCGTTCCATGAAATGTAAAATTGAATTCCTTTTTAGCCACCTAAGATTGAGGCTTTATTGCAGGTCCATCATTCATATTACTTTGCACAATTGGAATTGGTACTGCTGAAGTCACTGGAAACATTTGCCTAGATTGCAGGAACCTTTTATTCCGGTTCGGGGCGACGAGAGACTTATTGGAATATAGTCTCCAGAAGGATGGCAGTAGCACCAGCACCCAGCATGCATGAAGCTTAAATTATAAATCAAGCATTACTAAATTCTTAGGCATTCATATAAACAGAATCACGTATAATTAGACGGTAAATACCTAACAGTAATTAGTGTATTACTCATATCCCCAAAACGCCGCATTACTTGCTACAATTGAAGTACAAGTCAAAAAATGTGATGTAACACAAGTAAATAAATATATGTGTAAATAATATGACGCATTCTCGTCAATTAAGCATTGATTAGCTGCACATCAAGGAAGTAAGGTACTCATGATATAACTTTGTTAGCTGGATGTTAGCTTCCTTCCTTCCTGTTAATCCTGCTGTTTCCGAGTCTTTAATGAATACGTAATTAATTGGTGATTAGAATTAGTCATTTAATTCCACATCTGTGGCGCACTTGTGAATACATCAACAAGTAAGAAAACAAACAAGCCCAACATGTATGTCAGCAAAATATGAAAGAAAATAAGATAAACTTGGTCAATCCAAAAGTTTACTCCAGTCCAAAGGCCTGAAACTTAACATTGATTAATTATTACATATTTGTAACATACACAATTTAATTTAATAAAACCATGCCTCAATTTATAATGAGACGGAGATGACCACCACACATGGCGTATGATAAAGCTTGTCAACATGATAATTCATGATAACATTCATGATCGGTCAAGGATAAGTCACCTTAGCTTCCTGGTCTCTGTTTCCAGTCTGCAAACATCTCATTCATTAAACTTACATAAACCATATCACAAAGAAGGCTCGTAATGAATGTAACTTTGCCTCAATTAAAGTTGTCGTTTAAAAACTTTAACTTTTTAAAATGCTTGAAATTTTCATGACCAAAGGAGCTGTGGCTGCGGGTGTAGTTGGTGCAGTTTCTCTCATTCTCACAGCGTCCGGTCTTATCGCAAATCCCTGTCCAGTGGTTAAAATTGAAGATGGTCAGGTCCAAGGAAGGGTGGCGTATTCCCGGGATGGGAATAAATATCTGGAGTATCTTGGAATCCCTTATGCTGGTAAAAATAAATAATACTAAAGATAGCCAACCCCAATTAAAAACTAACCCTTTGCCATTAATTACAGAGTCACCAGTTGGGGAACTCCGATTTGAAGCTCCCATTCCATTACAGAAACCCTGGCCAGACATAAAGTACGCCACAGCCTATTCTCCAAAATGCCTTCAAATGGACTCGATGGTCAAAGGAAGGCTATTTGGGGAGGAGGACTGCTTGTACTTGAATGTGTTCACTTACGACACAACACCAAACGTGAAGAAGCCCGTGATCATCTACATTCATGGAGGTGGCTTCTCTTCCGGCTCTTCAGATATGTACGGTCCCCAATTCATAATGGATGAAGACATCATCCTAGTCACCTTTAACTACAGACTGGGTCCATTGGGTTTCCTAAGTTTTGGGAATCATCTTATTCCAGGAAATATGGGACTAAAGGACCAAAATCTTGTTCTGAAATGGGTTCAAAGGAATATCGAAAAGTTCGGAGGGGATTCATCAAGGGTCACTTTACTGGGTGAGAGTGCCGGTGCCGCATCAGTCCAATACCACATGGTGTCACCCTTATCCCAGGGTCTGTTCCAGAGAGCGATAGCCCAATCTGGAGCACTCACTTGCCCATGGTCATTCGCCCGGAATCCACAGGAGGTTGCAATGACTTATCTTAATTTACTCAATCTCCCAACTAGGAATGGGACGGAGCTCGTCCGCCAACTCAAGTCAATGGATGTTGCGGATCTAGTCAGGCTACAAATTAACTTGATGAACCCACTAAAAGAATTTCAAATGTTTGTCCCATCAGCGGAAGCAGTCATAAGGGAGGATACCTTTCTTTCAGAGAATCCAAGGAAGTTATTGAGAGAAGGGAAATTTGCAAAGATTCCCTTCATGATGGGAGTCCTATCGGGGGAAGGTGCTTTAAGAACGGCAAGATTTGAAGCTATGCCTGAACTAGTCCCTGAAATGGATGAGAAGTGGGGCTACGTTGCTCCTCGAATCCTTTGCTTTAATCATCTAGCTGAAGCTCAGAAGGCCAAAGCCTCCAACCAAATTAGAAAGTTTTACTTTGGAACAACCAACTTCAGTGCAGATTCCCATGATTTTATGAAGAACTTCTCATATCTCAATTCGGATGGCCTATTCTTTGAACCTATTCATAGAGCAGCCATGCTGCATGCTAATCAGGGTCCACCAACATATCTCTACTATTATGACTATGACTCGGTCAATTTACCAAGCATGTACAGTTTATTTCGCGGGGTAAGACCGGATGACTGGCTCCTTTCCGAGATTAAGTTGGTGGCTGCCGTTGTGGTGGACTGGCTGAAGGAAAATGTATTTGGGAGTGAGGGGCCCCATGATTTTGGTAAATCTACTTCAAAATCTGCAAACCGTAATTAACTAAATTAAGTGAACCGTTCTTTTCCATGAATTAAAATGACATTTCATATGTGATTACACTTGACAGGGGCCACACACGCAGATGACTTATTCCAAATGTGGAACATGGAGGGCCTATCATCGCTCCTATCTGGGAGCGACTACGAGTTTTCACGGAACTTTGTTAGAGCAATTGTCGACTTTGCGAGAGATGAGTAAGTATAAATGAGTTTATTGTCACTCACTTTACCGTTAAAAATGCATAAACTATATTCGTCATTCATGTGTATATCTTGGCATTATTCTTTAGAGGTCCACTTGAATTTAATGGGGTATCATGGCCACGCATCCAGTACGTTCCTCGAGTGGATGGGTCAGCGACACCACTTTTGTACATGCTACTGGACACTGAGCCGAAACTCATTGCGGAACCGTTCACAGAACGTATAGCTTTCTGGGAATCCTTACAAATTAGAGACTAAAGTAACGCATTCTAGTCCCAACTTACCATTTTTACTGTGATTTTTATTTGTATACTAATAAATAGTCCACCTAAGTCTATTAGGTTTAATATAGCTTGTTGGTATTCTCACTCTCGGTGACAAAGTGATAAAAATAAATGGATTTAATTGAGGAGTGGAAAAGCAAAAAAAAAAAAAACAAGCTGAGGATGTAAGTTTAAGCTCCTGACTTTTAGAATGAGTCTTTTATTGAGGAAATACATAAGTTCATGGCGTAGCATATTTGAATCATGTAATACAACTCGAGTATAACTGTCCCTGTCCTTGCCATTCAAAACGGCTTAATTGATTTAAATTGGCACAAGTCTAGCTAAAATTATGTTGAGTAGTCAAACTTCAATGGGTCCACAGGTCCCCTCTCTGCTGCAATATCTGCTAGTTTCAACCATTAGCATCCAGGAAAGTGTCGGATGAATCAAAATCAGAAATGCATAGAGAACCATTTTTTCAGATGCACTTGTCGCAATCATGGCATCAGCGTTAGGCGTAGTTTCGTACATTTTTGCCGGGTTTGGCTTATTAACATCAAATGCACCTGTTGTGGAAATCAGTGGGGGGAAGATACAGGGGAAAGTTGCCACCTCAAGGGGTGGCAGGGAGTACTATGAATACCTGGGAATCAGATATGCCAGGCCACCAGTGGGGGACCTTCGATTCGAGGTAGAAACATTACGGATTTGATTAATTATTTAGTAAATGATCTATGACTTTTACTTTAACCCCGATTTTGATTTTGCGCAGCCCCCAGTTCCAGCAAAGAGATGGAAGGGAATTTACAAAGCCACCGAGTATGGCAACCCATGCATGCAATTCGATGCATTAGTCTATGGAAGACTAATTGGCGAAGAAGACTGTCTCTTCCTCAACATTTACGTTCCAAAAATACCAAAAAACCTTGGACGCCTTCCCGTCCTCGTCAAAATCCACGGTGGTGGCTCCTTTATTACCGGGAACGGGAATTCCTTCGGCCCCAAATATTTCATGGAGGAGGATATAATAGTAGTCACGATGAACTATAGGTTGTACGCACTCGGTTTTTTAAATTCTGGGGATGACCTTATTCGCGGGAACATGGGGCTGAAAGATCAATCCATGGTACTCCGCTTCTGCCAAGAGAATATTCGCCGTTTTGGTGGGGATCCGGATCGGATTACACTGATGGGGGACCAATCCGTTCATTTCCACATTTTGTCTCCCCTTTCCAAAGGTCTCTTTAGCAAAGCTATCTTACAGTCGGGGACGGCAGCAATGCCCGGAGTATTTGTTGAAGATCCAACAGCACAATCTAAGAAATTTGGAAAGCGGGTTGGGTGCCTTATAAGAAATACTACGGCTCTGGTTCAATGTCTCAAGCGAAAGCGGGCAAGAGTTCTCATCCTTCCCAGTTCTGACACAATGTCACCAATTCATGATCCCAGAGATATTTTCGGGGCAACCTTAGAAGCCGTCCGGCGAGAGGATACCTTTTTGTATGAGCAGCCAATGACAATTCTGGAGCAAGGGAACTTTAATGCAGTACCTGTGATCATGGGGGTAACCTCAGCAGAAGGATGTTTTAAAACGGCCAGTATGACATATCATAATTAAGGAAAATAGAATTGTTATTTGGGCTGGATTTATATTTTATTATATCATATTGCAGGAGTAGCCGCCCATCCGGAAGTAGTGGAAAATATGGGCTACAACTGGAGGGAATGGGCTCCTCGGTTCCTCAGTTACGACCCTCAAAATGTGGATGCGTCTGAGCGCATCCGCCAATATTATTTTGGGGATGGGAGAACGGCGAACCCTGGGGATGACTTGGAAAGTTTTACACAAATGATTTCCGATGGAATGTTTTACCATCCCTTGAAGTATGCAGCACTTCGACATGCTCGTTTAGCCCCAGTCTACTTGTATTTTTATACGTATGAGTCGAAGGCTCTTCCAAGTACATATAGCCTCGTGAGGGCGGTGTCACCTTCCAAGTGGATACCCTCCGAGTTCCAAGTGGCCACTGCGGTTACCAGTGATATGATGAAAAAGAGGTACAGAAAGTGATAACACGGCCCAAAAGAAATATGAGGGAATTATTTAAATTTACATAATAATGTCAATTAAAATTAATTAGATCTCGATCAAGTGGCTCCCACGAATGGGGAGTATGTCATGGGGAGGAAGAGATCCTCATGTGGCATTTTAATTGGGTGAGTGAAATCTGGAATACAAGTCCTGACTATCGATTTTCTCGACTACTCCTCACCACATTTGTCAACTTTGCAGAGAAAGAGTAAGCTTGTCATAAAAAAATATTCCAACTAATTATTCCAAAAAGGAACATTGTGTGTCCCCATTTGAAATGACTTGTTTATCAGATCAGACCCCAGAAATGAACTGATTCTTTTTTTTTATGACAGTGGATTTAGGATGAAGTTCGATGGGATTCCGTGGCCCCAAATTGACCCCAAAGAAGATCCACTGCCCTACATGCAACTAGATGAGCCGGCCCGAATTATTGATGAGCCCTTCACGAAATATTTAACATTTTGGGATGATCTCGGAATTAGAAACCCCAATAAAACAGACACAGACTACTATAATTAATTGTAATACCTTGGATTATTACAGCGTTACTGATACAGTAATAAAACCAAAAAAGGAAATATGAATTATATCATAAGAGGATTGAATGCTGATTTAATTTTAAAAGCTATCTACAGAACAAACTATATAAGCCAGTTCGAATTAAAAGTTTAAGCGCAGAGCAAGCCCAATTTGATTTTTAGTTAATGGGTAATTGTCGAATTCAGTCACCTCATTCACATGATCAATTCTAATTTTGTTTCTAGCATTAGATCAAAGACCTTGATTATCACAGCATAATTAGGTTGTTTACTTCATCCTCATCTAGGCACATGTAAACCGAGCTGACTTTTTATTAATATTTTGTTATTATCACCCTATTATCACCGAAAATGATTATAGGCACCTGCTAAGTAGCAAGCATTTTGCCTTATTAATATGAGCTTATTTTTTGCATGCCTCTGACAGACACATCATTTCACAATTCGAGATCATTGAACAGTTGCAGCAACAATGCGCAGAACTAAAGATTGACGTATTTAGTAATAGAAGTCTGTTTACTAATTACGAAATACTGTGATGATTCATTACAACATGGAATGGGAATAAATTTAGGATTTTGTGAGAAATTATTGCATTGCCCCGAAATTCAAAGTTTTTAATATTTTTCGAGAATTGTACTGTGGTCTTAATGCGAGTGAGAATTTCTTGGCCTTGGAGATATGTTTGGTTCGGAAGCATGTCCAAAGACTTTAACATTTACATTCTTTGTGCCTCCTTCACATTTTTGTGGTGGTGCGATTTGGTCGACCCATGTTTGGCCAGTTTTACCATGCCTCAAAGTTCTCCAGTGGCGAACACCACCTTGGGAAAGGTGAGGGGCCTTGTGGATTACTCGAGGCTCAATCGACAGTATTACAAATATCTCGGGTTACCTTATGCCATACCTCCTGAGGGTGACCTTAGATTTGAAGCACCGATAGCATTCACCGATAAATGGGAAGGAATTCGGATGACCGATTCCTGGGGTTCGCCGTGCCTCCAGTTTGATGCTATTTTGAGAGGTCGAGTGCTAGGCAAAGAAGACTGTCTTTATTTGAACATATTTACCAACTCGGTAATACTTTACACATCTGCATAGTCATAAAATATTATACGATTTGCGAGTAATTATAATTAAATTAACCATAGTGTGAAATTCCAGGTCAACCCAGCCAAATTATATCCCGTCTTGATTTGGATTCACGGAGGTGGCTTTGTTGCTGGGAGTAGCGACATGTATGACCCGAAATATTTTATGGACTATGATATCGTCGTGGTCTCCATGAACTATAGACTGGCCTCACTTGGGTTCTTAAATACTGGGGATGCCCTTATCAGAGGGAACATGGGATTAAAAGGGAAGCTTACGTTAACTTCGCCAAGCGGTTAAAATGGCTTCAACGTAAAAATTTGTACTTATTATTTTTTCAAGGTAGTAGTAGAGGTCTTAGTAGAGGAACCCAGATTAGGTCATGAAATTAAACAATACCTCTACTCTACCACCACCTCAACAAAATAATTAGTCGACATTTCCACGTTCAAGCCATTGTAACCGGTTCGAAAGGTTAACATACGTATTACCGATACCGATTAAAAGATCAAAACTTGGCAATGCGTTTCGTCCGGGAAAATATAATGAATTTTGGAGGCGACCCGAATCATGTCACCTTATTTGGAGAGGTAATAATTTGAAATATAAAGATAATTTTAATCACCCTAAGGAACATAAATATTTGCATTGATCTATTAACAGTCTGCAGGGTCGGCTTCAGTGCATTACCATGTAATATCGAAACTGTCCAAAGGTATGTTATTTCATTAATTCAATGAATTATTTAGTCTTGAACTAAATGTGATTCTGTCAGTGACTTTCTGCATTCAAAGGATTATTCCACAGAGCCATAATGCAATCCGGAAACGTATTCTGTCCATGGAGCCACACCCGAAGTCCAGGAAAACAGGCCATGAGATTTGGCAAGGCAATAGACTGTCCCATAGAAAACACAACGGTTTTGGTAGAGTGCCTCAAACGCATGGACGGAAAGAGGATCGTCAAGGAGCATGCTTCCATTTTGTCACCAGTTCATACTCAAGATGACTTCTTTCCGGGATCGGTGGAAGCTGTGGAGAGGGAGGATACTTTCCTATCTGAGAATCCATTCATGTTGGTCAAACGTGGGGATTTTAATAAAGTCCCGGTGATATTTGGAATGAATTCTGGGGAAGGAGCGCTAAAGACCGCAAGTAAGGACAATGAATAGGAATAGCAGTGGAATTGACCTTAGGGTAACTTAATCCAAATATTCTTGTTGCAGGATTGGAGGCCACCCCGGAGGTCATAAATGCTTTGGATATCAAATGGGACGATCACGTCTCCGTCCTCCTCCACTATAACCCGGAGATGAAAAACATTTCGGATCGATTAAGACGTTTCTACTGTCCCGAAAGCATGCAACCAACTCCCAGCAACAATAACACAAGTTCAAATAACTCTACAGAAGGTGACGGTGGCAATAATGCTCAGCCGGAAGATGAAGATATACCCACCAACTCCACCATAATCCCTCCACAGGAGGCCTTAGAAAATGTCACCCAAATGATATCCGACGGCGTTTGGTTTCATGCCACAAAGGAGGCAGCCATTCATCACGCCAAATATGCTCCGGTTTACCTCAACTATTTTTCATATCATTCCACCGTCCTCCCAAGTACCTACACCTTCATCAAGTCAGCCCGGGTGAGGAACAACGTTCCAGCAGAGTTCACCTGGCCACGATACTTTGCGGAGGCATACATAGATCAACTATTTTTCCAGCGTAGGAATCCCAAAAGATTCGGAGCCTGTCACGGGGATGATTTGATGTATTACTGGAGTACCAATCCCATTTTGCAAATTCGGCCATTTTCTCAAGACTACACCTTTTCAGTTAGATTTGTGAAGGCTATTGTGGATTTTATAAAGGGCTCTCCCCGAATGACTTTTGGAGATGTGGAGTGGGAACCGGTGGAGGATATGAAGAAGCCAAGGTATATGAAACTGGACAGGAATCCGGAAATGATTGATCAACCTTTTGAGGAGAGGATTGATTTCATTCACTCGTTGGATATTAGGGATCCCATGGACCCAAACAACTGGTGACCGAGAGGAGAGTGAAGTGCCATTTCTTTCGTATACATAATCAAGTTGGCATGTACGATTATTAATGATTAATGATTAATATAAATAAATCACACACACGTTAACTCTAATAAATGGAATATTCCAAAGCAAACATATTAATTTGATTGCCGTTTGCTGTACGGTTGCAGCCTCATGGGCGCACAGTGCCCCAAAAAATCCCAGGTGAAGAATTACATTTCAATCTCGCGTTGAATGGAGTTGTTTTGTAACAACTTGCTTGCCTGCTTCATCATCATCATCGCTATCAATATCATTATTATTATGAGTCTCTGCCAGAAAAATAAAATAGTGCAGGATCCAAGAATCCAACAACACAACACAAGAGATGCAATTTGGTTGGCTGTGATTATGACTGCAGTACAATTTAAGTACAACTGCAATTTACCACAAAATTAGTTAATCTCAACAACTGCAGTATAGTAAAGTTGCCCTGAATGGTGAAGGTAATCATGATCGTAATAATGTCATGTGCGTTGATGCTGATGTTGATGATAATAACGGCAAAAGGACGAATAAAGCTGATATTTTATTTTTTGCAATAACGCCATACGCAACATACGAAAGGATTTTGCAACAAAGAGATGAAGCACGCGGCACTTGACAATGTTAGGGGGAGTATCATCGAGTAGCTCATATTAGTATATGCATGCATATTATTATCAATAGCAGCTTTCAACAATCATCAGCTTCGTTCATTACCAGTTGCGTAAAATTTGGCTCGAAACGCTTCAAAACACCTTTTTTATATGGCTCCCTTCAACTGTCTTTCAACGCTTATTTTCCCCCGTTGGAATTAGTCATTTTGAAATCCTTACAAATTACAACAATCTGCAAGGCCTCTTAAATGAACAGCAATCTTTTTTTTTGCACGCACTAATCTAACCATTAATTCATCAACCTTGAATTCCGTTCATTAAAGGAACGGAAAAAATCACGAGGAACTTTTTGAAATTGAAAATAGATGATAGTTTGTAAAAATGGATAATTAATGCCATACTGGATTAATCTGCGTAATGAAAGACAACATTTTTAATCGATCACTAATCCAACTGCATTAGCTTACAACGAAGATAATATGAAGTAAACATTGCAGGTGAAACAAAAGCTCAAATAATGACATCCAACTTGAATTTAACAATTTATTTTAATATCTTAATCATGATCAATATGAACATGTACGTACCAGGGACTTACCAAAGACAAACAATTTTTTTGGCATATTTTATGAGTAATAATGAGAACACTTTGCTTGAGACGGCGATGACCCGAATTTGAGCCTGCAATGCATCCATAGCTGTAATAATAGCCATCATAATAAGTGCTCCTGTACTCATGTAGTAACTGCAAAATTGTCCTTTAAAAATGAGAGTACCCCTGCTTGAAAAAGATTCATCGTCATCATCTTCATTTCGTTTGATTTGGTGCGTTCCACTTTGCTACGCACTGATCCACAATGGCCTGAAGACCTGAAACGAGTCATCATTTTTAAAAATCCCTTCGATTTTATTTTAAACTGTAGTATGGGCATAGATATACTTTTTCTCGTGTGGCCATCATCATCCCCAAATAAAATTATGTTCGTATGACATGTCACATTAAATGCAAGAGAAGGTAACCAATACTAAAGCCAACAGTTCAATATCGTCAAGTTCATGATAACTTTGGTCAACCACCGCAATTTGCAAGGTGCAAATGGCATTGCGTGTCTTGATGCTGGGCTGTTAAAAAACTGAACTTGTGCATGCATAAGATAGTTAAGTAAAATTATCATGAAAGGAAGTTGCACAGGTATAAATGCAAAGATGGTTATCATAATTCATAATATGGATGGAGTGCATGAATGAGTATCGTCATCGTCGTCCTATATGCATTTTCAAAGTCAGTGCTATCTCTTTTGGCAACGGTTGTGGTGTACTTAAAATGACGGTGTGGTGTCGGTGTCGGTAGGAATGGGCGTGTGGCTATCATGAGTTTAGGATATTTGACTAACGGTACATTTGTTGCTCGTCGGCACCCACCCAACTTTCAAAATGTCTTCAAAATCGGCGAGACAGAAGCATCATCTCCCCTCGTCATCCTCTCCCTCCCCCATCTCGATACCTGGTTCAGGGACGGTTGCAGTGATGGCGGTAGCCCTAAGCTTTGCGACTTACTTGCTGAATTCATACGCTCAGTTGCCTGGTATGAATTACAATTATCCTGTTGTGGAAACGACCACGGGACTTGTCCAGGGAAATGTAGCCAAGTCGAGGGAGGGACGGACATACTATGAATTTCTTGGGGTACCCTTTGCGCAGCCCCCTGTGGGGGATTTACGGTTTGAAGTGTGTAAATTGTTTGACGTTTTTGTGAAATTCTTAGACAAAAATTTTCCAATGAGTAAATTGTGGCTGTGAAATTGAATTGCAGAGACCAGTACCTGTCAAACCGTGGAAGGGAGTAAGGAGTGCACAGAGATATGGATCCGTTTGCATGCAGCTAGAAGTTATGGTCACCGGGCGGATTCAGGGGGATGAAGATTGTCTTTATCTAAATATCTTTACTCATTCCCTTCGTCAAAGTGCGGTTCCGAAGTTGCTACCCGTTTTAGTATTTCTTCATGGAGGGCGTAAGGCGGATATATGCAGAAATAATAAAATTTATAAAATTCATCGTGTAATTGTAAAGGAACAACAAACGTATTTTGATCTTGAATTATTAGTTTTCATGAGCGGAAGCTCGAACATGTACCGTGGGAAATATTTCATGGACGAGGATGTCGTGTTGATCACATTAAATTACCGGCTATCAGCTCTCGGTTTTCTAAACACCGGCGACGGCTCCAACGGTCTGATCAAGGGGAATCAAGGTTTGTGGGACCAGAATCTGGCCTTACGCTGGATTAAAGATAATGCTGCCCGATTTGGTGGGGATCCCGAGCAAATTGTCATAATGGGCGAGTCTGCGGGTGGCTCGTCCGTTCATTACCAAATGCTTTCTCCGCATTCGGCTGGATTATTTCACAAGGCAATTTCCCAGAGTGGAACAGTTCTTCAAATATGGGCTCTTAGTAGGTCACCCAAAACTCAGGCGAGACAATTGGCAATGGCAATGGGATGCCCAGTGGATAATTCCACTGTTATGGTTAGCTGCTTGAAAGGTGTCGATGCCAAAACGTTAGTGCGCTATCATATATCAAGTATGGTGAGTGAAGCGTATTTAAAGGGGTAAAGTGACCGATAAGGGAATTCACAAATGAAATGGATATTTGAAACTGATAATTTAAATTCTAGTCTCCCATACGGAAAAACACCGATCTCTTTGTTCCAACTATTGATGGAGAATTTCTTCCGGCAGAACCTATTGATTTGCTGAGGAATGGAAGCTTTTCGAAAGTGCCATGGATTACCGGAGTTAATGCTGGAGAAGGACTGTTGAATACTGGAAGTATGCAACATTTATAATTATAAATAATGGTAAATTGGATTGAGTTTGAAAATGTAAAAATTGTATTTAGGAATTCTAGCCAGTCACAAGATTTCAGACAACTTATGGCACAACTGGAACAAATGGATTCCGCTAATGCTGGATTACGATCCAAAGAGATTTGACATCTCCTGGAAAATTAAGCAGTATTACTTCAGCCAATTGGAAGGGAAGTCGGTTGATAATGCAGCAGTGATTCAAAATCTAACGCAGATGTATTCAGATCGAGTGTACTTTCTTGATTCGAGAAGGGCTGCATTACTCCATGCCCGACATGCACCCGTATATCTCTATTACTATTCCTATCCAGGGGAAATGAGTTTCTTCCGGTTGTTTAAGGCTGTCTTGCCTTCACATGGAGATTACATGGCCCCTGAGTTGAAGATTGCTGTAGATGTGGGGAAAGATATAATCAACAAGTATGTGCTAAGAAGACCTGCCAAATACATGAATGCACCTTGCCATGCGGATGAACTCATTCTTCAGTTTAACACACATAGACTGATTGAGATAAACCGGAATTCAGTGGATTGGCCGGTGTCAAAGGCTCTAGTCAAAAGTTGGGCAGATTTTGCGAAAAGAAAGTACGTATTCAATCTACCTTTATACTGTATACTATATGAAACTGCTTGATAACTCATCTCATCAGGAAAAATTAACTCGAGTACTTTCATTACAGTTGGACACTGACCTACCAGGAGAGCGACTGGCCTCCAATTCGACCGGGCATGATCCACAGTCAACAACAAATGCTTTACATGAACATTAATTTAAAAGGGCACATGATACCTGAACCATTTTCAAAAGCAATTGAATTTTGGGAGACTCTTTAATTGCAGTAGATTTTAAAACTTATTTCTAATTTATTTTCCTACCACTACTTAAATGAATTGTGATATTTACTATTTGTTTTTATATTAAACTTTTATGACAAACAAAGATATAATAATTAAGATAATCCTGTACAAAAACGCGTGCGCCTATTATTATATAATCCCAGGCATGCATTTGTATGCCTATGTCATGTCCTCATGAATTTCTACTTGTCACGTGCATCATTATTATTATACGTATAGTTATCAGGTATCAAGTTATTACCTTTAGTTGATATTGCAGGTTTCATTTCATATCATAACAAAATTGCTTACATGCCATGCTTATCATCATCCTTCCTGAGCCAGGATTGATAAAATAATTTGATTCCGTCCAGGTGTAACATTTTTCATTTGAAAGATTGAATCAGTGAATTGAAGTGTGTGGGAGGAATTCTTGTTAAATCTTAAATACATTTTTTATTAATAGAAAATCAGAGACTAACACGTTATTTTCTTTGTCTTATTAGTAGCATCTTACATTGCCCTATTAATTACAGATTTAGTCCCTAAAATCCTTTGTCATTTCATACATACGACTGGATGCTAGATTCAGCATAATTACAATGAATCTTTCCAAAGGGAACCTGGAAGAAAAACAACCTTTACTTCAGAATCTTCGTAAATCTTCCAACTTCTCTGATGACGACGGAGAAAGTCCATCCTTAACTTGTTATGGATCAGCGGAATTACTTAAGCCCTCCAGAACTGACGATGAGTACGCTATATATAATACAATACAATTGATATTTTCTTTAAATATTTTCTCAAATAATGTCTTTTGACAAATGTAAAAATTATTACTTTGTTTATCGCAACAACGCGTCTCTTCAACCGTGTAGCGATGAACCACAATCTTCCCAGTTTCACACGACTGATGATAATGATCCTATCCAAAAGGAAAGAGGAACTTCAGCCAAAACGGTATAAGAATTTTGCTTACTAATTGAAAGTGATTATCGAGCTAGTGCTAAATTGTTGGCAACTGGATATCCTTATATGGACCAAACAACTCATTATTTTCTCATTAACCAAGGGTATTCTCCAAAGCATCCAGTTAAATCTTACAATTAGAAGAATCATTCATAATTTAGTTTTATGTAGAATATCTTCTTAATTTAAACCAGGCTGCTTGACTCTTCTCACCCCGCAATTCAATATCCTCTGTTTTTTAATTGACATCAGGAAGACTCCAGCCTGGAGATTATTACAAGTATGGACATTCCCGAAACTCATTGTCAGAATGATACGGCGGATTTGGAAAAGTCAAATATAAATTCGGGGGAAGCCGAAAACGCTGAAATTGACAGAAATTCTGTCATGAGCCGTCTCAGATTTTGCAAGATAAACCCGATAGCATCCCAGGTAATCGTTTACGGTCTCGTTCCGCTTATTATTTGGGCTACAATCCTTCTAATTGTGGGAAAAGACGACTTGCCCGGGGGAACAGTATTTGTTTTAGTGTTGCTGGAATTTGGGGGTCGATTGCTAGGTAAGAAGCTAAGCTCCTTTCGCATTATCGAAACAATTGAACTAATAATTGTTGGAATTATTTACAAGCTAATTTTGTTTGACCGCAGGTTACATTATTAGTCTTCTTCAAATGCCCCCAATGGTGGGGATGTTGGGATTGGGTATCGCTGTTCGCAATTTACCCTACCTTGATTTAACGGAACACTGGTCGCCTTCCGTTTCAGCGCCTATTCGGCAAGTAAAAACTGACTTTATTTTAACTATGAGCAGATTTTAAAGATACGAATGAATTGATCTTTCTTCTATAAAATGGAACCTAAACCGGCATTTAAAACCAAACTTTTTGCAGATTGCCTTGGCCATCATACTGACTCGTGCCGGGTTCGGGCTGGACCTCAACACTTTGATAAAATTCAAATGGTTAGTTTTGAGACTAGCCACTGTTCCAACCATTTTAGAGGCTTTAATCATTGCAGTGACGACAAATCTCCTCTTGGGCTTTCCTTGGGTCTGGGGCATTCTAGTTGGCTTTGTGGTGGCCGCCGTCTCCCCTGCAGTGATTGTTCCCCGAATTTTGGAACTGAAAGGGCAGGGGTATGGTGAGAAGAAAGGGATTCCAACGGTGTTACTAGCCGCTGCCAGTTTGGACAATGTTGTGGCTATATCGCTGTTTGGGGTAGCATTGGGATTCATTTTTTCGTCGAACAAAGGAACGGCCGAAATGATCCTTCAATGTCCGTTGGAGGTCTTGTCTGGCTGCGGGTTTGGATTTGTGTGGGGACTTTTCAGTGCACTTATTTTTAATCCCAGTGCAGCAGCTATGAATAATTCGCCGAATCCGGATGAAAGCGTGGTGAAAGGAATTTTTGTCCTGAGCGGAGGAATCATTTCAATTTTTGGGTTTAAATTAGTGAATTATTCTGGTGCTGGGGCGTTGGGGTGCATTATATCTGCTTTTGTTACGTCCACTGTGTGGAAAACTCGGGGATTTCAGGAGGCTGAAATTGTAATAATTTACATGCAAACCATTATATCTTCATATCCATTCATTTCTTTTCCAAAAGTAACAGGCATAGGAATTAAAAATGTAGATACTGTTCTTTTTATCAACAGAATCAAATTAAATGGGGGTTGACATTCCTCTGGAAGTTTTTTGAACCGTTGCTCTTCGGTGTAATTGGATGTCAAATTATTATCGCCGACCTAGAAGGTCACACCGTGCTACTCTCCGTAGCCTGTTTGGTCATCGGTGCCGTTGTGCGCTTTGTGGTGACCTATGGAATTGTGTCATACGCTGGTCTAGATGTTAAAGAGAGATTCTTCGTTGCAATATCGTGGATACCAAAAGCAACTGTACAGGTAAGTGGACCTCCACAAAATGGACATTTAATGTTGGAACTCAAACGACAAAAATGGAAAACTAAGATTTAAAAAAATCATGGTTATGTATTTTAGGCAGCTATCGGTCCAACTGCACTGGATTATGCAAGAAGCGCAACAGCCCCGGACGCATCACTGGAGCAGCTAGCAAACCAAGTATTGACTATTGCTGTGGTCGTCATATTACTAACAGCTCCAATTGGAGAGTTTCTCGTAATGTATACCGGACCAAAATTTTTAAAGAAGGAGAAAACCATTGAAAATGGTTCAAATCACTTAAGAAGTCATGACCCGCATGAATCCTCACAACAAACATAGTCATGTCATAAGTAATTAGGTGAATTATGTGACACACAAAAGTCAAAATATACACCCATACCCGGAGGTAGTTTTTAATGCAATGTTAATAATTGTTGTCTACTTTAGATTGCATCTGCATGAATTGCGTAATTTATTATCGGATACTTCCAGAGTACATTCTAAAAACAAAAATATGTTTCATTTAATTAAAATTGATTAACCTTGATTTAAACTATCGTGTACTTTAGTTTATAAAAATTCCTCTAGTCTAAAATCAGACTAGTGGTATTCGGAATACCGTATTCCCTAACCGTTTCGACCTTTACATGTGCACTTAAATTTTGATAAATTATCTACGAACCAGTGCAGTTTTTATTTTTTATTGCTATACTATATAAATAATGACAAAATAATTTTTAGAATCCATATAGTAGTTAGCTAATGGAATTGTACTTTCGACTCAATTGTACTGCATTTTTCAGATGTACCTTGGGCATCTCGTAAAGCTCTGTTTTGTTACAAATAATTAAACTATCGAACAAAATGAATAAATATACTTATTGTGCAGGTTCTGTTGATTGCGTTTGGTATCTTTGTTAGCAGTCTACCTAAACTCACTTTTAGGAATGGTGAATGCATACAACATTTAAGTTTAAACAACTTCCTGTCCTCTCTTATCATCTCATCCCGGCAGCATTTCCACATTATAATCGATATTCATTCCTCTATATCTCACGATCAGTCTCACAAGTCTTGTCAGTGCAGCCAGTCATATCTGCAGCATAATTTTGTCATTTTGCTTTGTGTAAATTCAATTCGGTTCTCTTTATCTTATTACCATATTCATACTAAATTGCATGAGATTCGCCCAGCAGAAATTCCACGTTTAATCCTTATTGCTTACCAGCTTTTGTATTGAAAAGTTGCGTACTTTAGCTACATATTTATGTGTTTATTTATTAGGTATTATCATTTTCTTTTTTCATACGCACATTTGGGACGAGATTAGGCGCTAGTTTACAGAACAAAGAGACACCAGAATCATTCATCCTAATTCTAATGTTAATTAATAATATGTCCCTAATCGTAAATAGTATATTTTATAATAAATCTTTCACTTAAGACTGGTCCGTATAATATACACTAAGTATAGAACAATGCACCTAATTACGTACCCTTTGTTTCATTTAATAATTCTTATACGGTTCATTCCAATATTCAGAATCAAATCTGCACACATCGCATATTGGCATCTTCGATGATGAGTTATGAATTTTTCATATAGCATTTTATGGCATACCTAAATTCAGCATAAACAAGATGCCTCAGGATGAGCACATCGCATACTAATGTAAAAGTTAAGATGCTCATCATTGCATTGATCGCGTTAAGCAAATAACAAACCTAACTGCAAACAAAGCATAATATTATTGAACATAGTTCATTTGATCAATGTCGAGACTCTCGACTGTTGAGCAGCAAAAAAGCGAGAGTGATTCACACTTTCAACCAGATCAGACACATGCATACAGAAAGTTTCTTCACGTAATATAGGTGTGTGTGTACAAATGCAAGTATCTACCGATGCGATATACTTAACTTACTTCAGTACAATAATATTATTACTGCAAACTGCAAGGCGAACTAGAGACACACAAGACGTGATGTTTCCCCTTGAAAATACCTATCTTCATTCTAAAAATTACATACATGAGTTATACGCATATCTGGTACTTTTGCATATTACTATTATGAACTATGAACATTTTATCCCATTCCTATATGCGTCGTACAAAGGAAAAGTTTAGAAATGAGCTAATATATAAAAATGAATATAAAATACATATAAAATATATTTATCTATGTTAGTCATGTGTTCAGATCAGCAGAATCCGAGTAAGACCACATCACAATATTTTTGTTAGGTTGTTTGAAGAGGAGGATATAAAAAAAGTGATACAAATGCATGATAAATGTCGTGTCGTGTGGACTTTTTGATAAATAATTCTGATCTGAAACACTTTGTAATAATAATGTAAAAATAATTGTTAATGTTGTGCGTATTTGCTTACTCATCATCATGGGATGAGATGTGTCTAGTAATGACTGTAATGGTAAAACTCTGGAACAAATATGCAGGAACATAGATAGAGCCCGAGCCAGAATTAGAGGCATAAATTACAAACATCATGTATAAAATTAAAAGGAGCAAATAATTTTTATGTAGCTACCTATGTGAGTTGAGTGGCCATTGGCAGGAAAGTTTTCCCCCAAGACCATCAATAATATAATTCTAATAGTAAAATTTAAAAAAAAAATGGCTCCTAATGCAAATTAAATGATGAGAACAAAATGGGGAGAGTAGACAGGAGAAGTAGAGGATCTAGATGTAGAAAGAAGAGCAAACCGAAAGAAGTTTGCTCCAGCAAAGTGTAATTACTAATTACAATTATTGAGTTACACATACTATACCTACCTACGTTATAATTAGTATTAAAGTTGGGAATGTGGGATGACTGGGAAAAAAACTAGATGATACACACTAAAATGCTGATGATAAGCAGAATACAAAGTTTTGGAAGTTGACTAAAGCGATTTGGACGGTGGATTGATTATGATTTTAAAAAAAAATTGCCTATAATCAACCTGTAAATATTTACAGTAAACTTTGGGGGCTAATGATTAGAGGAGCTGGGCTGCGGAGTTGAAAATTTTATTTGTTATCTATCTGGGGCGATAGCGAGACAAATCCCATCCGATGTTACTGACATTGACTTGGCGAGTTATCATTGGAATATGATGTGATAAGGTTTAATACTGTCATGGTCATGAAATGATGATGACTTTGCTGCTGTGAGGCGGGAGCGATAAGCCAACAAACTTAATTCAACTCAATTAAGTTTCCAAGAGCCAAGTTAAGTTGACGGGGGTGTATGAAATAATCGCTGTACCAGATATATTGATGTCTGTCGCCTTTTGTAGAAGTGCCCAAAAGTTCAAGGGGACAATTTCTCCCAAAAAAAAAGTTAATTGTGGTGCACATAATTATAATTGATATACAGTATTAAAAGACTGACGCCACCCTGTTTTACTGACGAGATTTAAGTAAATGAAGACTTTTAATTGCTGACCAATTGGGGATTTGATCGAGTCTTACGGGTAAGCAAGTCCAATATAATTTTGGTTTTAAATGTTAACTTAAGTATATAATATTGGTCTGTATCTGAACATAAACCTAAAATTCTAATTAGTTCACTAGGTCGGCTAGAAGTACGGTATTACATAACTACTATCCACTCCAATTCCAATACAAGGTACCGTAATTACTTAGGTGAAAGCAAATTGGGTTGGCTACCTCATACTTGTATGCCAGAAAATGTGTTATCTCAGAATTGGATCAAACCACTTTCTTCTCTTTTGTCATACAAATCTTTGCTATTATTTTGTACCTAGCAATTAAGGTTGGAGGTGGGACAGGTCAACGGCTTTTTTATCTCAATTAATATCGTACAAATAGGCAAAAAAATTGGGAACAGGAAGTTGATTCGAGTCTTCTTTTTAAACGTTCCAGTCCTACACCTACTTAACACTAAAAATTACCATCCACCACATTTCTTCATTATGCCAGTTTTAGCCAATCGTAATTTATTTTGTACCTATTCAACCTACTTCCTTTTTATGCCATTCGAATTTGAACTCTTCCATTCGTGGAAAAATACACGTGAAGACGGTTCCTATTATATATGTTGCTTTCGGATATTATGTAATATCAAGAGGGACTGGTTAATTTATATGTTCAGAAAAAATATTACATTTACATATTAGATATTATATTGTCATTTTACCATAATATTTTCAATCATGCAATTTCATTTGTATCGAGTATTGATGAAAGGATAAGGATATTTTTTATTAGATTATTATTGGAATGTTGAAATTGGTCACCAAATGCGTCATGCTATGCAAAATCAAATCTGCTTGGCGTTGTGAATAAAATCATGATGACACGTGAAATGGATTGAAGTTGAATGTACCAATTAAATATACATATTATCTAATAAGTAAGTAGAACCACTATAGCAAAATAAGTATCTAGGATGACAATAGTACCACTGGACTGGATGTAAATCAGTGAGTTTGGCCCAAGAGGTCTGGATAGTAATAGATCATAGATATCTTCCTGTTAATAAAGAGCTTCTCGGCTAATTAAATCAGAGGAGCAGTGTCGACAAGAGATAAATGTGATTTATTTTACCGTTGAATTGTGAAATTAGAAATAGTCCGAGATTTTTGCGTCAGAAAAATTACTGGAAATTGACCTTACGAAGGAGTTTTTCTAAAGGATCTATAAAGGTATTACATAATATTGAATATAGTAATAAGTAACTGGATGTGAGTGAGTTCGTGGTATGGCTTCTTTCCATAAAACCTTCGTTCGGACAGGCGGAAAGTGACGCCAGTGTAGATGCAATGGTATTGGAAGTTGCGATGGGATAGTGCGAATAGTTGACAGGGTATCAGTAAATGACAATTAATTCAACCCGCTCCGGAGGATTAATGGCAGCCATTGTAGTGCGCTATTTCTCGTCATATGAAAATATATCGAATGCAATGAAATGAAACGGGTGAATCGGGTAAATTGCAAATGAAAAAGCTTTAGGGCAACTTTAGGCATTTTTGATCGAGGCATTGTTATTTGTTAGTTTGATTCCATCGTCAGTATTTCGCTGAAGTCGAAACTGATGATCGATCAGGATTCGTTTCGTGCTTTAAAGTTCGGAATGTCAAAATTTCCACGAACGTGTATATAATTGCGTGATCAGATCCAACGTTCCATTCCAAATACATTTTCATTTCCAGACTCTCTCAGTCTCAACTCAAGCAAAAATAGAGCAGACATGCCATATTAGTCCATTTACAAGTACCAAGTACGGTACTTGACAAGTACCTAAATGGAGATTTTTATAAATTCCAAGCCCAAATTTTTGGCTATTTATCATCCTTCATAGTTTTCAGTGGTACAAAAAATAAGAAGACAAGGATTAGATTAGCGAGTTTGCATGTAAAAAATCTCACGGAGAATTTAAAACGTAGTTTCAGCGTTATCAACAACCTTCAACAATGCAATGGGGAGGGGAAAATATATGTAATACAACTACAGGCTAAAGTATTTGAGATTTGAACGGTATTGATCATCAATCCATCAATAATCATAGCATGACATGCATGTCTGCAGGATAACCAAAATTAGGGTTTTGAGTTTTTTGACAGAGAAAACGCAAATCAGTGAGCCAGATTGCATGAGTTGATACGATGTCTATGGATAGACGATTGTCACGTAAAAACTATTTAAAAAAACAGTACATATGCATATATCTAAACCCTGCCATTTTAACTAACTAACAATGTGAAACTGATTTTTTCACTAAAAGCCTCACGCCCACCTCACCCATAACTGCACCATTGCTTACGCTTAGTTCCTATTGATGATGAAGCCTTAGAAGTATCCCAGTCCTGGATTGCCATTTTATCCTACGGACTAGGCTAGAGAGAGAAATAACGCAAACGGCACATTTTCTTCTTAAATTCACTAATCCCTATCATCAGTGATAAGTACAGACAAGAAGTGTGAGTTGAGGGAGCAAAAGAGGCTTAACTGTTTATTTGTATGATGCAATTATCATTTTAGCTGAGTGACTGGAGGTCGTCTTGATTTCTAGCTTTTGCATGAAGACCTTCTTTCACGTTTTCGAAATTCGGTAAAGGGCAAGTATAGCAATTAGTTATAGACATGGTATGGCATTAGTTGTAGGTGGTTGCGACGAATACTTAACTGGACGCTTCGGTGAAAGTTTTCTCCAGTTTGTGCTTGAGCGAGGGAACGTGCGGGTGTGAGCTAATCGGGATCAATTTTCACCATTCACTTTCACCATGAATTTTCCCATTTGTATAGAATTGCATGGCTCATATTCATGCAACATCATAAGCTTAGGGCTAGTCATTATCAGTTGATTACATATAGATACTAGAGACTAGACTTTTTTGGTACTTTAGAAAATAATTATGCAATTTTCAAAATATTATGAATTGTCAGTGTAGACCGAAGTACCGAAGGTGATTTTGGCAAGATGGCCATCTGCAATCCTAGTAAAGGTGCACAAACTACGAAAACAATAGACTTGAATGAAAGGAGAAAGTGGTTTGAGGAATTTCAAATGCATGAAAAAAGTTTGTAACGATAAGGGCTTAGCATTTTAAATCAATTTCAGGTGAAAGTTCTTCACGCTTGCATCTCATTACAAAATACTGTAAGGACAGTGCAAAGCTTCTTCACAGAAAAGAAAGTTACTTGGACTGTGTTCGTTCGCTAATATGTGTTTATTAATTTGAGTTTACCACTGTCAGTTAAAGTGGAAAAGTAGATTGCTGCAAGTCTCTCATATGAATTTATTTCCCATGTTTAATTGATTTTAATTCCTCTTCCAGGTCATATTCAAACCGCAGTTACAGCTCGACCACTTGCAGATATTTTTTCGATTCTTCGCTGGTTTTCGGAGAATTTGTCCCGTTTATGACAGTGCATTCCCTGATTGATAAGCTCCTTCCGCAGGCTCGATCAAGCTGATCGAGAGTCTTTGTGTGACTGTATTATAGCGCGTGCCATTTCTCTGCAGCGAAATGGCCTGGCGCTTTACCTTCAACTATGGCGTCATCGCAGTTACAGTCTTCGGGGCAGTATTTTCCGTATTTGGCACATTCATGTATGTCCTATGGCCGTCCATATTTGATACCATTTTAACTTCGGTAAGTGCCACATATAAAAAGCTTTAAACTAATTGACCCAGTACATACATATAGTATCATTCAGAAGAAGACTTTATACCAATTAATCTGTTTTATTGGATTGTTTCACTAGAAAATCGTTTTAACGCCTGGATCACACAGTTATGACTTGTGGGAGGTGACGCCCATCCCCATGTATATAGAGTTTTATCTATGGAATTGGACCAACCCCGAAGATATCAATGACGAAAATGCCACCATTGCCCGACCCAAACTTGTGGAGCTGGGACCCTACAAGTTTAGGTAAGATAATGTAGTCTACTTATTAGTCATCCCCTGCTAATCGTAAGAATCATTTCACGTTTTATAATTAATACGATTTTTTCATTAATTAGGGAACACCGACGAAAAGTGATAAAGGAATGGTGCGATGATAACAGCACCATCACATTTCTTCAGAACAGAACGTGGTTCTTTGAGCCTGAAATGTCAAAGGGGAGCTTAGATGATCGGATTACAACGGTTAACGTCCCTGCTGTGGTAAGGGTTCCCAAGTTCGAATTTTCGTGTTTCTATTTAACTTCAATAATTTTGAATCTTATTAATTATTTATGAATGCTTCTGTTGACAGACTGCCGCCTTTGCCTTGCGCCATGCAAGCTACATGTACAAACTGATGTTATCTGTGGCAATGGGTGCTATGCATGTCAAACCTCATACGACAAAGACTGCTCGCCAGTTTCTATTTGACGGTTATTCGGACCCTCTACTGAATTTAGCCTCGATAGTACCCAAAAGCGTTGTCCCTGTCCAGATTCCTTTTGACAAGTTTGGGTGGTTTTATTCAAGAAATGGTTCTGCCGATTATGATGGCGTCTTCAACATGTTCACCGGCGTGGCCGACGTCAGTAAATTCGGGGAGATGGGAGCGTGGAACTACGTAAACCACACAAAGTTTTATGACTCTCATTGCGGGATCATTAATGGTTCGGCTGGGGAGTTCTTTCCGCCATTCTTAGGGAAAAATAATGTATCCTTGTTCGTGACGGACATATGCAGGACGCTTACGCTAAACTACAAGGAGCCATCCGAGTTTAACGGAGTATCCGGCTATAGGTTCTGGGGAGATCAGACAATGTTCGATAATGCAACTACGGAACCCGACAATTGGTGCTTTTGCTCATCGGGAGAATGCCCTCCCAGTGGGGCCATAGATATATCCGCCTGCAAGTTTGGCGCACCCGCATTCATATCGTTCCCACATTTTTATCATGGGGATCCATCATATCGAGAAGCTGTTGAGGGGATGAAACCAAATGCCAGCCTTCATGAACTTTACATAGACATTGAACCGGTATGACATGCGACAACAATAAATAACCTGTTCGCTATATATCAGTTTGCCATTTTAATAATTATAAATTTAAAACTTTCTTTTCTGTACAGAGATCTGGAATCCCACTACAAGTTTCTGCCGCACTACAAATCAACATTTTATTGCAACCTCACAGTGAATATTCGTAAGTTTGCTACACTACTATTATGATTATTATTGATTGTTATTGATCTGGACAAAGTTATATTGAAGCATTTTCATTAACATGCTCCTTTTCGTGCTCCTTTCAGATTTTTGAAGCATGTCCCAAAAATCTATATTCCTGCTGTGTGGTTCCGTCAAACTGCTGAGATTGATGAGAGTATCGGGCCCATGGTTCGCATGATTAGCCTCCTCCCCTCAATTGGTGAAATCACTTCACTGGTGATGCTCAGCACTGGACTTTCCGTGATGGCCATTCTAGCAATTTGCCTAATCACACGAATGTGCAGAAAGGAAGAAGACGCCGTGGTGCTGGTAAACTCCTGATCCATGTTTAGGAATAAAGAGAATTAGCTTACCCCTGAACTAAATTATATTCCTACACAACTGTGGAATTATCCCAACGCACTTGAATCCGGACCGCTCGGCTATAAATGCGTCACTGCTAATTAATAGAATTAATAGATGGAAAGATAGACAGGTTTCCTCTACACGGTAGCTTAGTTTATTTTTAAAGCAATTTCTCAATTTTTGTTTGTATTTGGTAACCCACACCATGCTCAATTTGTCTGAGCAGTTTTAATTTATGATTTTTTTAGCAAGTAAGTTTTTTTGTTCCTATGTACGCTGTACGCTTGATGATTGAAAGCGTGCTTACTAATTTTAAGTTTTGAGCAGTGATTTTATTGATGCTGTTCAATAACACGCCTTTGAAATGGTGGCATGATAATTCAATTGTGTCACTCAATTTTTAAAAGACTGACTGTCCACACCAAAATATTATATGCTTACCTATTTGGATAAGAACATTTTTATATGCGTCTTCAGTACTTTAACAGCACGGTATTTTAGAATAATCTGAAATTTTAACCACTTTTCCTTTGTTGTTCAATGTAGACTAACATAATAACCTGTTAAAGGACACCCACGTCAGAAGTATACTTCTAAAAGCCTTGGCTTTGTAGCTCGCAAAACAGCATTTTTAATGACTATGATTTAGGGTGATTTTTTTTACATGTCACGCCCCAATATTTATATTCAATACACACCATTTAGGAATCAAGTCCAACCCCGGTTCCGTCCTCGGCCACTTCACGTACGTCATATAACTCCGTTTCAAAAGTGAAATCGATGAAAGCACTCCTCCATGCTTATTTTTGGAGACAGAAGGTCCTCCCTTCCGAACCCATCATAAAGCCACAAAGTGCTGGCGATGAAAAACCCATTTCCAACAATGGGAAAATACATATCCATGCCGTAGTCCTTCCACCCTTCTCCCTCTCCCCAAAAGATTATGACTGTTCCAGAACTGTGGTTCATAGTCCTTCGGAAATGTCGGACAAGGGGGAGGACATGGCCCCACTTTGCATTGAACGAGATTTGAAGTCCGCCGTTGCAGCTTATATGTGATCAATATTGTCATAATCAATCTATTTCTAGTATTCTCACTAAAACTATATTATATAATATTGGGCTGTGCTGTGACGTAACTCTTTTAGAAGTGCTTTAAATGGTGTATGGCACGTGGGCATTATGGTACTTCTGGTATTGAACTTTTTTAAACTTTTAATTGTAGCTGCTACCTGTAGTATACCTAATTATAATCATTAGTCCCTTGTAATCCTTTTTTAACTATTATGTTCATTTTTTTTACAGAGGGGTCAAAAGTCAAGTCACCAATAATCTTATTTTAAATAGAGGACTGCATGTTTCGATCCCTGTATATAAACTTAGTTCACTTTTGTTCAACTACCTCTTTCAAAATAGGTAGAAACTTTTCCGTTTTAATCATTCCCACGTACTGTGATATGAGAATATTTTTAGTTGAATATATGCCATGTAGGATAATTGAACATTATTGAACCTATTGTACATAAATAAGTGATCTGATTTGATTTGCTGATGAAATGAAACGTAGAGGATGAGGCAATAATCTTACAGGGAAATAAAATTGGTTTTCCTCGTTTTATAAAACGTTCCCCTATTCCAGTTTGTACCTTAATTCAGCAAAGCAATTACCTAATACGACAATTAATTTGTAATATTTTTCGTTGTTTGTAATAACATGACAGAAACGAGGATAATATCAATATGTATGATATAATTATGAATCAATGATGAAATTGACTTAAAAACTTATATTGTAATACTTAAGTGATAATGCATTATGGCTAATTGAATTTAAAAAATAGAAATGTGAGAAAATAAATCTACGAATATGAAACGTAACTTGATTTTGGAATTGCCGTTTTTATTCATTGCTTTCGCCTTCCGCGTTGGTTCCAATTTGCCACTGACATCGTTCATTAAGTTGATCCTTCGTCGTCCATTCCTGTGTCAGGATTTGAGAGATAGTTAGCTAGTGGAAGACTTCATATCTTTTAAGATGATTAAAGAACACTGGTAAATTTGTCGAAAATGAAGGTTGCTATTTTAACAAGCTCGCAATCCACAGTTCCGACAAAGTTACAGTGCCCTCATACGATTATATAGATAGCGTGGTGAGATCCTTCAGTCAATCTTCTAGTCCTCCATCCTCCATATATCCAATTAAGACTTCCAGTGAAATCACCATTCTGACATAACTTGTGTGTTTCATCGATTCTTTACCCTATTACAAACTTTTAAAGATAGCTTGCACCAGTAATTTAGACGTTATTTTATTACCCGAAAATATGAATGAATTGTTATTGTTTTTGATTGATAATAAGTTCTAAGGAAAACTTCTTTTATTAGCACTTTCGTCACTCCTTCCTTCCAGTATTTTCCACTACAAAAGACTGATTAGATTATATATATTTAAAATAAAATTGGAAATTACTACATTACTAATGCCAAAAAGTGCGATGATAGAGGATGATTTCCTAATCGTCACCATTTTGTCGATTGTGGAGCAGACATTCTCTTCGCTTTCACTTATAAGCGAAGCGATAAAGTCCAACTTATTTCTTGTATTCCGGTGCGTCGGAGTGCACGTCAGAGTAGTCCCGGCCGATTCCGAAAAACTAAACCAGTTATTAAAAAAACAGTTAAATCTAAAATTTTACTTGTGGAATTGATAATAAAAGTATTTCACTTCATGAAATATCTCTAAATTATAATTTACTTTGTACTGCCTCTCCCGATATGCATTCCAGGGTTCAGGGTTGCCCCTTCGATTGACGGTTACGTCCGGATTCTTAAAAAGTGTACGGGTAACTGCTAACCCTGCAAGAGTGACCCCAGCAGCCAGCATAATATACAGCGGAATAATCTGAAGTAAAGTACATAATTTAAATGAAGAAATTAGAAAACTTAACTAATCCAATCAGGAATAATTTAATTGTCTAACCGCTGGATATTTTTTCATGCTGGATACGGTTAATCCACTGAGACCCTTGATTGGCGAACCCATGTTTGCAGAGTTACTTTTACAGAGTTAAAATTAAAGAAAAAATATGTCGGATTAAGTTTTGAAAGGGGATTTTATTGCAAATGGCAGAATACGGTTGAATCGCTGGCTGGTTTGCTAACAGGCGAATGGAAAGATAAGAGGCGTTTCTGCGAAGATGCTCTTCAAACAGCATTCATAGCCCACACCTAATCTATCAATATTCTGATGCCGAACCAATGCTGAACGAACAAAATTGGAGATAAGAAATATGTAATGTATGGATAGATAGATTTTGCCAGTGAAAGCATAAGTATGGGCCATTTGGTTTTCATAAACTGCTCATTTACTCCATCCAGCATTATCATCAATATGAACCGATTAGCCCGGAGGAACTATTTGTCGGTAATATGATTATAAACGCATATGAAGATACATTTTCATGTATATTTTAGGAGGAAAAACGCGTCAAGAGTTAAATACATAATAGGTTGAGTGCGTTGAGAGTTTACCCAGAGACTCCGATCCGACATTATTTACAGTTCTAAAATCACGTAAAAAACCCAGAAGTGCTTCTGGGTTTTTATTCATATAATCGTACTTTGCTTGCAGTGCAGTTTACCGATTTTGATTTTAAGTGCATCATACATCATATTCACAATTTACAACGTAATATACATACGTCCTTCCTAAATAGTGATAAAGTGGCCCAACAAGATAGACATATTAAAAATATATTTAACGGGGATACACACGTCAAACTTTTATTCAATGATAAACCTGTAAAGATCGATTGTTCTATTTGCTCATAGTCATGTCATCGTATCAATATCCATTAAATTCATGTCAAGATAATTTTTGTAATAGATTGGAATAAGTTTGCTCTGCACTCGACTCTCTACCCAGGTTAGGTATGATGTCCAAAATCAAAGAGGATCAATACCAACTGCATGCATAACGCATAATGTACCGATTTCTCTAACGCTTCAAGTACCAGATTAGACTAATTGTGATAGGAGCTGGCTGTGATGCGGTGCCCAGTTGATTCTTTCCCCCAATATTCCGGGCTCGGTTATCTAATTGCATTAGGTCAGAGATTTTAGAATAAAAGTATTATTAATCGTAAGCAGAGAGTCTTATAATTTTGATGCGGATCTCGCTGAAACGGGTGGAAAGCACGACATGCTGCAAATGTCAAGATTCATATTCTTGCAAAATGGTAAATGGACAAGGCAAGGAGAGGAAGCTCTTGTAGTAAGTGGAGAAATAAACCAATAACTCGAATGTTTACTTCCCATGCTTCGTGAAAGACTAATATAATGAAAATGATGATGGGATGAAAGATAAAGTTGTCAGTATGTGGACATTGATCAGAGTATATCTCAGATATTCCCAGTTCAGCAAATATTTGCGTTGTGAACGAACGAGTCACCCGACCGACTTAAGTATATATAGGGACTAGGGAGCGAACTCCCGTGATGCCACGGAACGGATTTCAGTTTGGGTAATGATGAGCAAATCCGTGAATAAATCCCAGCTTTCTTAGAATAAAAATGGCAAATACCATAGCTTGTAGCTTGTACTTAAAAGCATCCAGCTTAAAAGTTAAAAGCATAAACTAATTGCATGAGAAAGGTAAACATTTTAAAACTCTGTCAAATGGCTCTTTGTTGTAATATAAAGGAAAAAGTACAAATCATGCGGATGCATTGCGTTAATGCATACATATTATAATTATGAACGCTCTGTCAGTGCCAGCCAGCTGCATCATTAATCACTAATCAGCTTCAGGTGTTAGATAATGGCTAATGGCATCGGTCAAAAATATGAAGTAGGTAATAAAGCTCGCTTTCAGCAACATCCGGATATGCCAAATATTTCGTATGCAATTCATACATTAGCCAAAACATGCATCCGTCAGCATTATTGGTGTCGGTGCATTGCCTATAATATTGCCTAAATAAGCTTCTCGTGGTTGATCGTCTCCCTGTTTGTGACTTCGAAAAAGAGTTATTTGTCTGTCACACGGAGAAAGGACGAATTCGAGGAAAATCCATTAGACTGTAAACGTTGAGCAGGTCTACTAAATACATTTTCATCTATTCGTTCACACGGGGGATCGAAAAATTTTCTGACGGCCCGATTTCCCGGAAACTTTTACACTGGGGCGATGCGAGACTCCGTTGTACGGGGTCCAAATCCCGGAAACAGCGTTCGCGCGTTCGCGAATTTTTCGATCCCCCGCATCATCACATGAATGCTTAGGAATGGGAAGGTCACGCTTATTAGGCTTAATAGAGCTCTCACCTAAATTCCTGCAACTATTATTAAACCTTTTCTGGAAAATGGTTTAGTAAACTATTGTTGGAAATGTGCCAAGAATAATACATGAATATACTATATCATGCACAGTTTGAACAGGACAAAAATTCAAAATCGAAAGAAAATATTGTAGGAGTAACAAATAAATATTTCTTCAAAAATAAATTAATACTACTACGGCACTTCGGTTAAATCGAATAACTGTATGAACTTAATGAACTACAATGTTCAAAATCTGACCCAAGAGAATTGGATTTTCAAGCATTCTGGAGCTCAAACAGCCTCTTTTTTGAAATGTCTGTAATTTATTATATCTTGCATCAAATAAAAAATCTACATTTTGAATGCAGGTCGGTAATAAATGCTACTTACAGTTATACTAATGGATAATGAATAGTTACACAAACTTGTCGATACGTTACGACGTAACGGTTACGTACTTATTATGGTCTTGGGTCTACGTAATATTTATTCAATTTCACAAGTTGCCCCAACTGCTTCCAAGGCTAGCTTCAGTTTCTCAGCTTCGTCTTTGGGCAAATCTGCTTTCACGACACAGGGGGCTGACTCAACAAACTTTTTGGCCTGGTAAAATCATAAACCAACAATTATAATTAATATTCAAATCAGAATAAACAATAACTGAAATTAAAATGGACAATGCAACATTTTGCAAACAGTGGTTCGTGTCGCGGTTCATGAAAAATGGGTTCGTTTCGTTCATTTAAAAAAATCATGTCTATTTACCTGAACCAAATTCATTCCCTCCAGCAGGCTCTTACATTCCTTAATTAGCGGAACTTTCTTGGCCTCATCAAACTTCATAAGCTTGAGCGTAAAGCTAGTCTGAACTTTCTGGGGTGCAGCCTCCTCCTCTTCCTAAAAGTGTCAGAGAAATGAAATGTCAAATGTCATGAGTTATTCCAAATCAGATGTCATGTCGCCTCCAATCATCAGAGTATGATCTTCCAAGGTCATACTCTAATCTAAAAATCAACATCGGGTAGGTAACGGTAATATGGATTCATAGTAATATTTAATGACCTCAGCAGGACCCGCAGCCGCCGGGGCAAAGGCCATCGCCCCCATCATCGGCGTGTCCGGGATATTCAGCGTCTTCTTCAACAGCTCATTGAGATCCGCCACCTGGAGCAGATTGAGCTGAGAAATCTCCTCCACCAGTTTGACTATCTTGGGCTCATATGTCTTGGACTCCCCAATGGGAGGGGAGACTGGCAAAGGGTCCTCCTTCACTTCCGCCAAGGGAGTTGGCCCCCGTTTCACCACCTGCGGGGTTGTCACCGAGGAGTAATATCTGCACAAAACAACAGAATAAAAATGACATCATTAATCAAATATTCAAAACCTCATTAAATTAAACTCTTCATAAATCCAATCCACGTAACTTTTACTTATACAATTAACTTAATTAACTTTATTACCTGAAGTTTGCTGACAGGAACTCGGATCTTCTCCCCAAAACAGCTGATGAGGACAGGAGGAGCCGCTTGGACACCAGGAAACTCATCTTTAGATTCCTCATCCTTCACTTCCCTAAATAACTGCACTCACTTTAATTTAATTATCAAGTCAATTAGGTAATTAATTTTCTCAAACAAAATGCACCCACTTTCAATGCACAAAACAAGCACGACAATAACAAAACACCCAAAACTTATCCGGCCACGGCCTGTCCTCCTTCGCGCAGTTCATCTCACATGGCCCATGTTGCCCCTGTCCCCAGAAATGTGTCGTTTTTGGGTTTTGAGGGAAAAAGGAATCGGCTCATGTTTCATTGTCTCAGAGAGCACGATATCGGACCAAGGCTGAGGGAGATGCATTTACGTTACCTTATTTAGCCCAGTCCATTTGTCCATTTGTGATTGTGCTCTTTTTTAGTGCGCATTCCTCTCAATCTGGTTCTTTCTTTCAAATCCAAATCGTTCATGGCCTATGCGACATGCTGTTCTGCTGATTTCTGTCGTCTGATCAAGGAAGGTGTGCAGGTGTGAGCAGATGCCCAGCCAAGTTAATTAAAATTAAAAGTTTAATTGCTGCTCCGTAGTAGTAATGCTGTTTAAAAGCGTTCCAAGAAGGGAGATAGTAAATGTAAATGCACCACTGCCACTGAGCACCTTTTCAAAGTGTCTGGGCCCGGAAGTAGTCTTTTGTAATAGTGCAATTAAAAACTATAAACTGTACAAGTTGGTTAGTGCCCATCTATTTCTACTAATTAGCTGATTAGGGTTAAACGTTAAAAGATAAGATAATTAAGTTAGTTAAGGATGAAGAAAGTTAAGTTAGCATCAGGGGCTGCGACCACCAAGGCTGGAAAGCGAAGTTTTGAGGAGGATGGCGGCGGCGGGGATGGAACAAGAACACTTCCAAGGAAAAAGAAGACTTCTGTCGCACCAGTTTCCAAAGGTCAAGTCCGACCTCCTACGAAGGGTCCTGCGGGTTCGGGAACGTCAGTCGGGGACGGGGGGAGTTCCAGTGCCAGTTCCAAGGGTGACCTGATGAAGAAGCGGAAGTCTTGTCCCCCGATGGGGAGCAGTGGTGGTGTGGGGATCAATGGAGGGATGTCGTCAATCGCTGCATTCTTGACTCCGGAGAGGATCAGCAAGGTCTTCCAACCGGGGGAGATGGGGAAAGCTGAGGTGGGGAGGGAGACCAAGCGGCTGTCGATGTGCCTGGCGAGTCTGGTGAAGAATCAGGGCGTAGTTCATCTTAATGTGAGGATTTATGTTAAAATTATTTTAAATTATATCTATTTTGCAATTACATGTGACGTTGGGTTAATTTATAATTTTAACTAATGCAAATTCTTTTTACAGAGTACTGAAATTAGTGAAATCCTTGGGACCCTTTTGACTCACGTGGATTCCATAAACGATGATAATTGGACCGTGATCCAGCACGCAATTCTGTTTGCGACGACCCCCAGAAATTGTGGATCCTGCTTCAGCACCTTGGAAAGCCTAATTAATGAAGTTTTGGTTCATCGGCCAGTTTACGCAAGCCAAATTTTGAATATACTTATTTCGAAATTAGTACGGCCTAACGCGGAACGCGGTGTGAAACCTTTGGAGGACGATGGACCAACACTGACTGAATTGAAGTCCTTTGAGGTATCAGTCAAGCTGATGTGCAGGGTTGTGGAGGTGGTTGGAATTAAAAGGTAAATACTAATAATGTAATGATAGAGACTAGAGACCAATATTATGTATGCTGAATGTAAATTGTAAAAACTAAATAATTTAAACATATTTCTCTGAATTTTATGATTTCAGGCTGAGCCGAGTTCTGATAAATATAATGGCCTCAAATTATCCATATGTACTGAAGCCGGCACTGACGCATTTTTACTACATTCGCAATATCCTTACGATAAATCGGCTCGTTGGAAATTCAATCACGTATCCTGTACTTTCAGTAGTTTTTCATAAGTAAGTTTTATTGAACATTTTATTTTGAAAATTCAAGTAACGAAAGATGCATTTGTCATGCATCTTCAATCTTTGACAGCATTGTGGTAATATCGAAAACTTTATTTTGTTTTTAGACTGACGCACCTGGATGCACTTATCCCGAGAGAAATATTAGACTCCGAAAGACTTCAAGATTTAATTCTCCCAAAGCGAGAGAAAACAGCTACCAACGACATCAATTCTTTCATCATACCGGAAGAAGAAGCGCAGGAACTAGCTCTGGAA
This sequence comes from Pseudosinella alba, assembly GCA_034700485.1. NCBI lineage: Eukaryota > Metazoa > Arthropoda > Collembola > Entomobryomorpha > Entomobryidae > Pseudosinella > Pseudosinella alba. The sequence goes on from JAQIXQ010000116.1 coordinate 52,708, forward strand.
ATTGTCAAGTCGTACGCCAAAGTCGCGAATGAAGTAGAACAAGCACAGCAAATTGCCGCAGTAGACATCTCACTTTCGTATTTAATTTCGTTTCTATCTAGCGTTCAAGAGACTTTGAATTTTAATTCCTTATTGTCGATTTTTGAGGCAGAAATTCTCCCAACTTTTAATACCAATTGTATCCAGTTCGCATTTTTCTATTTGATAAATCAAAAGGAAGAATATCTAAATGCATTTCTAGAATTTCTTTGGAAGAAATTTTTACTTATAAGTACTCCGGCAGTTATTCGTATACAAGCTGTGGGCTACATTTCCGGGGTCCTTGCCAGAAGCACTACGGTGGACAGAAGGTAAAAGCCTTTTCCCAACGGAATCGTCATTCTCATTAGTATAACGGGAGCACAAGCTCATAAATAGCTCATGTGCTTTTGGAATAAATAGTAAAGTTTTTGAATTTTCTTGTTTTCATTTCAGAACGCTAAAGAGATGGATCTCCCGATTGTCTGCGTTTGCTCATGAATATTTAAATTCAAAATCAAATTCAACTGCCTCCCATTGGGCAAATGTAAACATTCATGCCCATGGTCCCTTCTACGCTGTCTGCCAAGCAATTTTTTATACCTTCGCGTTTCGACATTTCGAGCTGGTGTATGGGAATATGCCATTCTTCAAAGAAGAGGAGGATAAAACGAGTGCCGAAACTGCAGATCAAAAGTCTAAACCTAATCTACAAACTTTGCCACCACCCACTTCCAGCTCTTTCATTTACTCACTTAACCTCCAGAGACTAATAACGTGTGACCTGAACCCATTAAAAGCCTGTACGGCTTCAGTAGCAAAAACCTTTGTCCAAGCAGCTCATGCCTACCAAATATCCTATTGTAAAACAGTTTTAGAACGCAACAATCGAGCCAATATAAGGAATATGATTTTTGAGAATATGCGTGACGTGTCCAATAGTGAATGTGAAGGGGTGAATATCTTGAACGATAGCTTTTTCCCATTTGACCCTCTTCCACTGGCGTACACGAAAATGATTATTGACGACAACTTTAGGGTTTACGATGGAAACTCTATCGCACTTTCTCTTGTTGGAGAAAGTGCAGATGCAAATAACGGCATACCTAGACGGACTCGAAAAGATTCAAGAGGACCTCAAAATGATGAAGATGACAACTGTGATGACTTTGAATTAGGTGGCGAAGAAGACGATGAAGTGGATGGTGGGAATATTTTACTTGCTTCGTGCGAATAAACAAATAGTACTGATCAAATTCCTGTATTTATCTAAAATATCTATACTTTCTAATATGTATGTCTACCTTCATGGTAAATTAATTCTTGTTTTTTGTGCTCTCTCTGTGCACACTAAATTGTCTCTAGCATTAGGATTTGTAGTATAATACAATAAGTAGCTAGTAAATGTGTTTATTTATGTGTACATTATTAAATAAATAATTAATTATTAATTTAGCAAAGTTAACTCATTTATTTCACATTACATTTTATTAACATTTCAAATTAGCATAAATGTCTGATGCTTTTACAATGAATTTTCATAGTATGAAAAAGTCACCTTAAAATAATTGTTGTAAGCTCCAAAATAAATATACCTTAGTCCTACTCCTATACCTATTAGATTTCATACATCAGAATAATCAGTGCTATTATGTCACATTAAAATTATCACAAATCTAAATAATATCCGATTAGGTTTTACTTTCCTTTCTGAAAGTCTATCACAGTCCTAAAATACTATTATTATTTAGTATCCATTGCCTCTGCAGTGCGGCTAATGTCTGTTTCCAGTAATCTCTCATAAAGTTCCTTAATGACACTTCGATTTCCTACCATGTAACACCAAGTTTCCCACATTAAATTAACGAGAACATCGTCCTTCTTCTCGTCCAACCCAATGTCTGCACCCATTTCTGGACTAAATCTAAAGAAAGGTACTCCTATGGATGTGCACCAAGCTCGAGCTCGCTCAACAACTTGCCCTTCTGATTGGGTAGCTTGATCCACTAGCAAATTAACAAGTTGCGACAGTCTGGGCACGTTCCTTATAGCGTCGATTACACCTGTCGGCCAAGCTATATCAAGATTTGTCGCTGAAGCGGCTTGGCGAGGAGGAATTCCTGTGCCCAGCGACAGCACCATTGATGGAAGCTACAAAAAAAAACAAGCACTTATCATTTAAGGTCATAGACAATAATACTAATACTCTTTGAAATTGAAATCCAATTTCGCATACGTACCTTCCAATTGTTATTCCCTTGTCCATTCACACTTTGTTGGCTACCCATCATCACAGCTTTAAATTGAACCAGCTCAGATAGTGCGTCCAGCGTCGGGTTATTAGATATCAAACCCCCGTCAATGAATACTTCATGATCAAGTGTAAAGTAGGATGGGGCCGCCCCAGTAACTTTGGCTGTTTCCCAAATGTACGTGAGGTCTGGCTCTTGTGCGTGTTCCTCGGGATTACCTAGTATCGATCCGGGGGACAAATAATTACGAAAGATGTACAAGTCCGGTGGTCGTCGATTTGCCAGGGAAGTCATTATCATCACTCTGGAATGAATAGAAAAGAAATTGATTAAACCAATTGTCAGTTTGGTATAATTTGGTTGCGATTGTGAGTAAAATATACCTTGGTTTCGTAATACTGCTCATTTTCCGCTCGGGACCGAATTCACGTTTCAAAAATTCTTCCATTCGGGCAGCACTGTAGGGTCTTTCACCAGTGAATACTTTATCTTTCAACTTTATATATAACGATTGAGTTTCCAAAGCAGATTTGCCACTGGCTAAAGCTAATGCTAAAATTCCTCCAGTGGAAGTGCCAGCAACCCAATCGAAATATGAAACGATTGGAGCACCCGCACCAGATATATTACTAAATTCTTTTTCCATGAAGAATAACATTTGCGTTAAGACAAGTCCCCTGATTCCTCCTCCATCCAGGGACAATAATCGCCCACCTATGACAGGTCCACTAGTTTGGTCTTGGCCTTTATCCGCTTGCATTCCACTTTCAAAACTTTCTTTTATAATACTAAGGCCTCTCATCGCTTCGTGCACCAACGAGCCTCCATCGGAGGAGACACCCTGAGGGGCTGATGTACCGTCCCGAAGAATCTTCCAAGTATCTGGTTTCTTACCATCACTCTTCCCTCCTGCTTTACAACCCTCCGAACAACCCCCAGGAACGCTTGGTCCGCACCTTTTAGCTCCTGCCGCAGCCAGAATAAACAAAGCTTCCTGTTTGATGGATGTACTTCCGTGGTATACAGACGCTACAATATGCCTGGGAGTGTGCCCCTTTCCATCTTTTACTTCCATATCAGCTCCGAAAACAATCAACGCCTTCATACAGTCTATGGCACAGATAGAGGCAGCAAGGTGCAGAGGTGTTGCATTGACATACGTATCAAATGTTGCAGCAAAGTTCGTATACGCATTGTTAGATAACAATTGAAGCGTAGATTTGAGATGGTTCGCGATAACAGCCTTGTGCAGTGGTGTCAATCCATCGTTGTCAGTTATATTCGGATCTGACCCCGATGTCAACAAGTGAGAAAGGAGGGTCGGGTTTGCCGTAGCAAAGTGGAGTGGGGTATAACCATTCGCCGCAGCCTTTATGTCAAGTAGATTCCCTGATGGTGGAATCATTGAAGGTTCGTTAGATTTCGAGTTCCCTAACTCAGTTGACAATTCCTGAAAATTGATAAATATGACATATTAGCATAATAGCATTGCATGATTTTATTACTAAACAAAACCGAAATGAAACGGAGTATTATTTTGTAAGCACAAGCACGCTGATATCTTGGTCAGTACTCCCTACTTCAACATCGGAATGATTTCGATTTCCTTCTTGAGCCAAGTAATCCATCATTTGCATCAATAACTAATAAAATTGTACAGGGAAAGCTCAATAAGAAGGAAGAGACTAATAAAAATGAAGAAAGCACAGCAGATAAATTACACATTTCCACAAATTACCTCAACAGCTTCTTGATTTAAATGTTTGCATGCCAAATGTATTGGAGCCATCCCTTCATTATTTAAAGTTAGGAACTGATTCAAGATAATTCTGTTGGCATTAGCCCGATCTGGTCCACTCATATTATGTATCCTTTGCTTGAACACCCGCAGCATACTCGATCCAACTGCTTTATCCTTACATTCCGCCGCAAGGTGGACAACCGTATTCCCCTTCAAATCCGTAAGGTCAAAGACACGCTTGAATAGCCGCTCATCCTCCATGATCGCTTTAAATGCTTCCAATTTGGCATTGACGCATGCCACCTGCAACGGGGTGTGAAGGAGCTTCCCTTCTTGCTCGGTGAATTTCTCACGGAGTATGGGAGACCTCAACTGGTCAACCATGTTCAGGGCGGCAGCGACATGGACTCCAAAGTAGGACTCGTGCTTATTCGCAATCTTCACAATTCTTTCCAGGGTTTGCTTGTCAAGAGGGCTGGAGGAGGCTCTGATTAAATCCGGGAATATCTGCTTGTAAATGACGAAGACGCGAGTGGCTTCCGCCTCCGACTCTGTCCCCAACAGGCTGTACATCTTCTCCGCGGACCCATTTGCGGAATGGAGGATTATGTTGAAAAGGGGGTAGTTGGATGTCATTGTCACCTCCTCCGAGGACTTCCTTGGGCCGTGGAGAATGAGGTCACCGGCTCGCAGGGATATTGGGTAAATGGTCGCAATCTAAAAAGGTCAAAATAAAATACCCAATTAATGACACTTGCAACTTAAAATACCGTTAACCGTGAAAAAGAACCTTCTAGAGAATTTAAGTAACTTGCCTCATTATTCACTCCCCTACCGGAATACTCGATAATCTGCGTACCGTCAAGTCCATCATCCGCGGACTCGCTTCTCCCCAGGTCAAAAAATGACCTACTGACTTGAACCCCTCCTCCACTGTCGTTCGTGGTGGCATTGACGGTGCTGTTCAGCGCATGCTCCACAACTGAACGCGCGGCACGGGACAGGAACCCTGAGAATAGTCCACCTCCCCCGGGGGGTGTCGTGGGACCTCCTCGACTCATTGCTGGACTTGGAATGCAAGTGTCAGTGCCAGGGCACAGGTATTAGGCTCAGGCTAAGATAAAGACTTATAAATATAAACAACAAATTGACAATTTACTAATTACTAAAAAAGGCTTAAATAAAGGAAAAGGCCCGTTTGAGTTTGGGCATGTGTGATATGTCATTCGAAAGGTCTCATTGAGGGGAGTCAGAATATACATAAATAACTTTGCGGAAGTGACCCGATCGGGTTAAAAAACCTTTTAATTTTAACATGTTGCCACGTGCTATACCACACAAAACTACATATTGTAGGGTTACCCGAGAATTCCTTTGGTTTAGGTTAGGTTAGG